>FIZR01030950.1:0-15977 GCA_900060175.1 Ferrisia virgata
CCTTGAAAAAAAAAAAAAAAAAAAAAATGATCGTCGTGAAAAGAACTCAAACTCCGGTAGTGTTCGTTTATGTTATGATAAGTCTGTAGAGCATCGGGTACGCTCGATGAAAGAAGAAAACACTTGTCTATTGGCATCGATACGATGTAAAGAGTACAACTCAACCTAATGAAGAGAAAAATTCATTTCGAGAGCACTCGTTTCAAGGTACCGTCGAGAGAGACTTGATTAAGGTACATGGAGTAAGGCAAGGGCGACATGGACAGTCGAGCAAAGGAAAAAATTTACCTAAGATAATTAGCAATTATGCCAGAGGTATCTTTTTGATGAGAGCACATCTACCAGAATACCGTTTGAAATGCAAAATAAGTAACTAGCTAGGTAGTAGATACAGATACCTAACGTACCCGTACAATTCCTTTTGCTCGTGGTTTCGTAAAGAATGTTGAATAATCAGGGCTAATTATTTGTAAAATGGTATTTAATGATGTAATAGGGGAAGTTGATGGTATTCCTTTTATTTCTGTTGAGTTATGAAAACACGTTCTAATAAAACAAATTGATAAGTGGTGTTTTTTTTAATGATAAGTCTTTTTATTTGATTGAAATAAATACTTGGATCATGTTTTTTTTCAACTTTAGATGCATAGTTGATTTCTCATCTTGGTATTTTTAAGGGATTTCTCGTGTGTTAATTTTGAAAACGTACTATTAACTTCAGTTACCTTCACCGTTACATGTACATTTTATCTCTTTATTTGCAAATGTATCTAATCTCTATGTGCACTGAAACACCAAGATGGAAATGTTCTGTCCAAAGGTGAAGAGATTACGTCATTACGGTTTAGAGTTTCGCTTGTTTTGCCCTGTAGAGGCGCTGTTCACTAATGCAGGCTCGATTGTCATTGGTCAGAACTTCAGAAGTTACTCATTCGAATTTTTCTTTACATATCTCAGATCTTGTCCAATCAAAATTGTGAACAATTTGAATAAGTGAACAGCGCTCCTAACGAAGAAGTGAGTAACCTTGGACAAAAAATTTCAGTAATCCCTTTACCAGTGTAACCAGTGTACTCTTTACTCTTTTCATCTTCTCACACCCATTTGTATCGTAATAAGTTTTTCAAATGAATCAGAATAATTGTGTATTAGATTTCACTTCGTAATTCTTCTATCTACGATCATTACGATCAAAATTTTCATCGAAAATATCATCTCGTGGTAAATTCACGTTATAGAGAAAAAATGACATGTAGGTTTGCAAGGCGTAGAAATATCGTAACTAATTAAAATAACGATCCGAATGTTTTAATAAAAAAGTTAATAACGCGAAAATTGTTCGAGCTTTTTTTTTGTTGAATTTACGTTGAACAATGTACCTAAATTCACTTATTATCGCCATCGTGTGTATGAATTTCCTGAAAATGTTTAAACGCTTGGAATTCCTGCGTACCCAGGGAAATAATAATATTTGAACAGTAGTCTCGACGAAAGGACGAATAAAATGCGTAAATTTTTATTCTATTATTTTCTTCTGTTTTTTTTTTCAGTCGAATATTTCACCCGCATTAGGCCTCGTGCGAGAAAAGGAAAAAATAGCTGACGAAGGGGAGTGAATGAATGAAACTGCTGAAGCGTAAATTGGATGGAAAAGTTTGTAGATTGTGTGTTCGTTTTTTTTCTCCATGTTTTTACTTTCTTTTTTGCCCTCCGCGAGCAAATAAAAAATGACTTCATTTCGACCGCCGAAAGAATGAAAACCAATTGAACTGTTAGATAATGGTATTAGAAGATAATTTAATTTTTTCGGTATCGTTGCTGCTGGTCGGATTATCGAAGGATATGGGAAAAGTTGAGTTGCTGTTGAAGGGCTATACACGAACGACGGACGGTACATCCTAATTCATTGGTAGGTGAGTATCAGTGTAGTGTAGATGCTACTTGCTGCTTACCATGGACTGTTAATAAAGCCACACGACTTTCACGTATTCCGGCCGTGTTTTGAGCGAAACATTGGTATTTTCCGATATCCGATTGTTTTACATCGTTTATCATTAAATTTCCATTTTCCAGAATCCGAATCCTGTAAAAAGATACGCACACAATAAGATGTCTACACGATGTACGTAGAGCTATCGACGTTTAGCACGATACGAAATAGAAGCAAGTAGGTGGAGATCGTAGACAATCGTCGTGTCGAGTTTAGTTGTAATTCACTTTGACTGTACAACCGCATTTTCTTCATTTTAACTCGATTATATACGTGTACTAGTAGAAAATTACAGATAAATTCGAATTTCACAAAGAGCTTCTGCTGGACAACGGCCAGCAAAGATTAGTAGACTACGCGTGACCGTTATCTACGTTATGTTTCCACTTTCATCTGCACAAAGCCGGGGTATAAGCTTTTTGTTAATCGTAAATAAAAACAAGTATGCGATGGAACGTCGTATCTGGTATGGCCTATCCCCGAGTCCACGTATTTTGCGTTTAATTTGTTGAAAGGGTTCGAGCCAACAACGCGGTTGTTGTGAAATTTGAGTAATTTTATTAATTACAGGCCTGCCTTGAAAATTTGTGGAATGAAAAAAATTCATCGAAGTACGAGTATTTTTAGTTTTGATTTTTTTTTTCTCTTTCAAGTATGTGTAACTTTTTTTGAAAATTTGATACTGCCATGTTTGCAGCTGGAGCTGGTATAGGAGAAAGAGAAAGTCAAATTGCTGTATTTCTTAGTACATCGTAGATCTATAATGAAATATTCGAGTATCTAATAAAAAAAATACAAGTAACTGAAACAACATGCTTTTTACGTTGTATTCGTATTGTTATTTACGTAACGTTTTTTAAAATTTTTCTATTTAATATTCGTAGTATCAAAATTAGGTAAAATCTTTCGCCAAAGGGAATCAAATTATCCTTATTTAATAAAAAAAAATCTTACCCGAGGGTCTTATTGAACTACGCTCATCTTACCAGCTCCAATTTTATACCTAGTGAGTGGATTTTTTTTTCTTTCATTTTTTCCCCTTAAAAAAGGTTACTTTTTTCAACTTAACACGAAAAAGAAAAAAGTCGAACGCGTTGCTGTGTTTTTCTTCCTTTTTTTTCTCTATTATTATTATTTTTTTCGCTGTATATATCTATTCCTATGTATTATTATATTCAGTAACGTAGAGCTTAAGCTTACCTTCTTGTGTTGTCGATATTAAGAACATCGCCGTCTTTTTTCCAAAATATCACAGGTTCCGGTTGACCTTTTGGCGCACCGCATTCTAATATCGTCGTTCCACCAATAGCCGTTTGCGTATTTTTCGGTTGAGCTTTGAAGTCATCTCGTAATACTGCAAAAAAAAAAATTAAAAATTAAAATACTCTATTATTCGACGTCACTTTTACACGCTCGTTACATCGAGCCACGATGTAAATAGCAACAAATAAAACTCGCTTCTTGATGGTATATACCTTATACATTTTGCATATTATACTTTTACACCAAGCAAGGCAATTTACCAGCTATACAATTCGCATATTCTCGTTAATACGTCGCGTCGTATGTATAAAACACTGCGAAACGTGTTTTTTTCTTCATCTTGTTTTTTAAAACTCTTATTAAATTGTCAAAAGCTTGTTATGTGAAAATACGTAGGTATGGTACTGGAGCGAATGTAGAACTTAGAAACCGAATACAATATCGAGAGACGACGCGATTCCGATGGATGGTATGGTTAGCCGAAGTATGGTGCGGTGTTGGTTTTAATATGGAGTTGTCGATTACTTATGCTTTCTTTTCCCTGTACCTTAGCTAGCAGCTAAGATGATGTTGTCTGGGAAAAAAGAAAATTAGATTTTTAAATAAATTGCATTTAACACGCGCGTACCAACTTTGTAAAATACTAAAATTCCCTCGAGTTTAATCGTACGAATAAATCGTATAATATTAAGATTCTGCATACTTATTTTTTTCTTTTCTCATCGTTCGTTCGTCCCAAAATATTAGATATTTATTTTATTATTTCTTTCGAAATTTAATCTTACTTTTTAACTTATGCTCTCGTATTATATATCTTTTTGCGCATTTCCAGACCGAAAAACTCGTTTTTTTCCCCCATCCCTTTTCATTCGAAAATAAACTCTCGTCGGTGTGCCTTCGTTTGCAAGAAGAAGCGTACGGCACATGAACAATAATAACAACAACAACAACAACAACTAGCAGTGAAGAAGCAAAGAAGACGCGAAGACGACGACGAGACGTTCTTTTCCACTAAAGGTGGATATAAAAGAGCTAACAAGTGCAATGGAACGGTAAATTGAAGGCAAACGAATATCTCGAAGAGTATAATTCCAAATGGAAGAATTTAATAGCTTGTAGGAAACTTGCAGAGTGAGATGAACAGGCCTGGTACAGGGGAGATTTTCTTTAACGCACACATAACCCAACCATCGTCGTCTTCGTCGTCGTTGTCGTCTTCTTCTGTACGTGGACTGCTACGCCGCCGTTCTTCGCTGGTAAATATAGAGATGGGTTTACATTGGCAATTCCATGCCGGATGGTTTTTATTATTTTCTTTCTTTCGCCGTCCGTCGTCTTACTTCATCGTACGCCTCCACTATTCCGCTGGCTCAAGACAATGATACTTTCTTCTCGACTCGTCGTACTCATTCGTAGTGCTTACTTTTTCATATATCGGTTATACTAGGTACTGATAAACACAGCCGAAAAAGCTCGTCGCCTTGTTCTACTGTACTAGTTTTCCCCCCGTGTCTGATCCACAACTTTGCTGCTTTTCTTTTTCTTTTTTTTTCTTTTTCAAATAAAAAGATTCCGTTTCCTTTCGAAAGTAACCACTTTTTTTATACATAGCTATATAGTTGTCCGAACAACGAGTACGGCAATCCCGAAATCATTATTTACAGACCATCCGTTTTTCTCTCCAGAGAGTTTTTGCCAAAAATGACGAAAAACCCTACAGTTTTCGGTAGTTTTTTTTTTTTTTTTTTTTGTTTTTATGATGAAGTAACTGAGCCGTGCCAAGGAAGTACAATACTCGATTGAAATGATTTATTTTTTTACAAGCAAGGCGATAGCCATGATCCGAACATTTTGACGTAGATATTACAACGTACAATTTTTTCACTTTTTTGATGAATGAGTTGAATACTCTTAGATAAAGTACATCTAATAATGTCGCTTGCAAATGAAGTGAAATTTGATTATTCAAATAATTTTGCAAACGAGAAGTTTAAAATCTACGGTTTCTATGTTGAAGATTTTATAAGACAATAGAAACGTAAAAAATGAGTTGAACTGTTCAGTGTTCAGACGTGTAAAAAAAATTTGTTGACTTTTATTTTCGGTAGTCTACTGTGCATTGGCGACATAAAAATACGACAAGGTACGTCTTTTCATTTTGTTTCCGTCATAAATCATCGTAAAAGAGTTTCCTATTCTTCATCTCGCAGATGACAGTGTCTTTGTGGAGCTTCTAAGACGAAAACAATCACCGTTATGTCAACCACCAAAGGTCATCTACGCCACGAACACATTTCTAATTTCGGATTCTGAAGCAGTGAACGTGTTGATTTTTTGTTTAAAAGGGTATAACTACATACGTGTTGAGCGCCGTTTGTCGGTACGTGCTTGAAACACCATTGTCTCGGACGTGTTTCCTTCTTTACCGGCATAGTTGAGTTTTGCTTCTTTTATTTTATGCGCTACTCGTATAATCAATCGACGAGTCTTTTTTCGTTTGTTTAATTATCACAGTTTCTGGTTTCATGCGACGGCATCGCCAAGAAATCGACAGACAACATTGAAACGTTTTTACCAAGTTCTGAGTTTGATTTGGAAACAAATAGCATATTACCGTGTACTGTACTTGTACGACGTTCAATTTCCAACTGTTTCTATATTTAGTATGTTTTTATTGTTTTAAGAAATGTTATCAGCAAACACGTCTTTTGAGTAGCTAAAATTTATATTAGCACGTTGTAATTAATACGAGAGAATAATTTGATAAAATTTGTACCTTTGTGGTTTCAGATTTTGGATCGTTCACGTTTAATTGTCTGGTACGTAGACGTACATGAACGTACCTCAAGAGATCAAACGAGCTTCGCATTTATCTCATAAATATCGCAGTTGCACCTCGAGCGAGCGTATAATATATCTTTATATCGTCGTATGAATTCGCTTCTGTAGCTTTGAGATAAGAAAAGAAAACGCATTTCAGAATGAAGATAACTCGATTACGATGAGATGCTAAGGTATCTACTAAAATTTGTTTCTATAGCGTCTTCATTTCTAGTAGTTGTTTTCTTGTTCGAGTGGCTCTGGCTACGACGACGACGACGACGAACGTCAAATTGTACGCTCATAATCGTAGATTCACGTTACAACGTTATTATCTGTTTCCACTCGAATGCAAATTAGTGAAGTGAAACGGTCGTAAACTGATGCATTTCGAGGTGATAACGATAAGCATAATAAAAGACAATGCTGCCATAATTTTACAGCATCTAGCAACCCTCTTAAGCTACTCGTTATTCGGTGTTATTATTCTTGTATACCTTTACTTTAACAGGAGTAAATGTATAGAAAGCAAGAGACGAGTCAAAAGCTAACGTAAGGAAGAAGGTCGTTGTGAATAACGTTTCCTGCGGATATTTCTTTTCGTAGATTTAATCAAGCAGATAAAAGTAACTGACTTTCGTTTCTAGTCTTTTTCTTTCACATTTGCGAAAAAAGAAACACCTTTAAGAATTTGTGTTGTGAAGATTGTTTTATGCAGGATTCGAAAATGGATTCCGTCCGACAATATTACAAGCGTCATTTACGAAAGAAATTATTACTTTAACACGTTTTTACCATTTTTTTTTTCACGATAGTTTTATTAATCTGATATCATTGTAACAAACTTTTACGTTTCGTGTTCCCATTTATTGGTTAGATGCCGAAGTTATCTTTTGTATTGTTTAACTTGCGTTACTCGCTTTTTTCGATAAATGCCAATGTCCAAAAATCGAAAGAAAAATAGTCGTAATTGTAGTGTTTATAGAACATTGAATTCGTGCGAAAGTGAAACACGTATAACTGACGTAGGCCTAACACCCACACTCCTTAAATTACGTATTCCGAAAAGGGTGTAACTTGAAAAGTATAAGTATAGTGTTTTAAAGGCCGAGACGATTTACGATTTCGAATATTTTTACTGCTACAGCGCTGTATTCGATTCGGGTAAATTTTATATAAGATTTTTCTTTCTCGTTAGAAACTTGGAAACGCGACGAATAAACAGGCGTGTACAAATAACATCGCGAATGAAGATCACCCAACGCATTTTTTTGATGAAGATCGAAGGCGATAAAACAAGCAGGTCATTAATTACGCTATTTAATTGCTACCGCACGGTCCTCTCAAAGGCTGCGTGCAGCTGTCTACTTTAGCAACATTAAAAGTACGTTCGTATCGTAAAGCCTGTGTTGATATTGCAAAACGGACGAGTGCGACAACAATGTAAAAAGTTTTATACTTTTGATGTAAGTATCTCGTTTACTGCAGCTTTTTTAAACGCTGGCAATAAATTTAGGGAAATCCTTTTTAAGTGCCAAGAACTTCTTGTATCTACTTCATTTCACGTTGAATGAAAAAAATGTGAAAACAAGTCTCTTTATTCGGCATTAATCTCGACAACGTGCAGAAAAACAAAACTTCCATTAATCTTGATAAAACTAAGAAAAAAAAATAACCAAACGGAAATAAACAGCAGTAAATAACGATATATTTCCAGTTATCCTGCTGTGTTTTTTTGCTTTTTTCTTTCCTTTTTTTTTTCTAAATAGATAAAAAAATATTACATTTACTGATATCTACCTACTCTACCGACATTATATCCTACTGTCTGTCCGTATATGTGTAGCTCGTATGTCTACTTTATCCTCTGTTACACACGTTATAATATTGTACTCGTACATTCGGCATTAAAAAAAGTTTATCGAAATTACCAGAATAAAAACACAATATTTTGTTGCAAAAAGTTTAAATGGCTAAAGTTCTTAGAGAATTTGCGAACGTTTTACTCGAAACCATGTTTGCAGAAAATTTCGTCCATATATTGCCCGCAGTAATAATTTTCCAATGGTGCAACGTATGTTCGGAAATGCTATTTTCTTTGTTTTTTAATATGTTGATTTATTTTAAGACGAGTTTTGCTAGTAAATTGAAAAATAAAAAGGAAATAGCGAAATGAGTTTAAAAGTATTATAATTATTTTAAGCATTGCAATTTTTTTAAAACATGCACTCAATTGGGTGTAGAAAAAATGTTTCATTATTTTATTCTGCTAGTGAACTTTTCTGGTGAAATAATTCGTCTTAAAAACATGATATTTCCAGATTATGATGATCGTACGTGCGAACGACCTGCATGAAAACCAAACATCTTTCCATGATGGTTCATTGAATAGTGTCATTATTTCTTCACTACTCGTGGATAAAATGAATAAATATTCTTACTGAAGCAAACATACCGAATCGTCGAAAATTGACTTCACATTCAAAAGATGTTTTTCTTAGAAAGCAATCGTGGTAAGTTGAGGTAAACGTCGGAAAGTGAATCGACGTTACTTTGATGTTTAAATGTAAACTTTGCTTTATTGTCTGCGGTAAGAAAAAGTTTCGAGTTTTCATGTGTGAATTCACTGGTTTTACATGGTACTTTTTTCAAACATTTATTTCCATAAATTAGTTTCGGAAAAATTCAATATGAAATGTTACGTTTACAGGCTGAATGTGTTCGAGTACAATTGTAAAATACTACAAACACAAACTTGCGAACGGATCTTCCTTTCTTAGAGTTCCTATGAGTGAATGCTTAACACTGAAATAGTAAATTTGTTGAAAAAACAACGTTGAATTGCATCGAAGAACGTTGTGTAAGTAGATTTCTCGCTCGTTTAAATGTGGATCGTACGCGTTTATCTTGGCGTATAATGATATAGGCAAAAGTAAGTAAATACAGTAAAAGATGCAAATGAGAAGTTGACTTTATACGGCCCAGAGCACACTAAAATTCTCATCATTTTGAAATTAGCTTTTAGTGTGTTATTTTGATATTTAAACTCGCGAGTTACGAATGCTGTGATGTTGTCTTGTTTAACTAAACTTTTATAGTACCTTCCATTCTCATTCGTATGAAGGTACAAATATAGCTCTGCACCACCTCGGGAATCGCGAAAAGAAGCAATTATGTTTCATTAAAATTCGCGAGTTCTTATCTGTGTATTTAAAAATAGCTAGTAGATACCTGGAAAGTTATACTCAACTCGGCAGCAATGAAAGGAAAAGTTATCTAGTTACGAAGAACTATTTACTTATCTGATATCTAGCGAGTAATTGTATGATTGCGTCTACGACAAGGAACAAAAAATGTTATCAATGACGGTCATGTTGTTATAAATTTTTATACGCAAAATTACGTTCTGATTTTCTATCAGTACATGTACCTGCTGTCGTATTAATTGAACACTAGTGAACTGTAAATAACTAATAGATGTTTGTACGGTGATGAGATATATCAAGGTATACAATGCATATTATAAAAGGTCAGCCAGTTAAGCGGAATAATTAAATGATTCGTTATAGTTTAACGAATCACATTTCTAAAGGCACTTACATTAAGCTTTATGAAACTGGATTCACGAAGTTAATTGAATGTAGCTAGTTTGAAATTCTTAAAATGACTACCGAGTATTTTGACAAAGAGCGGGTTTATGGTAGAAAAGTTTTCGTTATCTGGATTTCTATTTGTAGTATATTTTTTCATTTTCTCTAGTTTTCTATAGTTTGCTATTAATCGTCGGCTGAAATTTATTACGGTTTGCTTTTGTGTTTTTAGGAGAAGCATAGAAACGAATACCGAATACGGAAAAGCTGAAGAAGAATAAGAACTCGAAAGGTAATTTATTTTTCTATCAACGATCAAGACAAACGTTGAAAAGATTGGAAAAAACCGTGGCAACGAATTTGATTAAAATGGTTCTTTATTTAATCAGTGGAAAATGTAGTTTGTTTTCACAATGCATTTCTTCGGCAAGAAAAAATTTCGTAAGAATTCGTAGCATGTGGAACAAATTAATGATTGGGGTAGGTTTATGTTACGTATTGAGTTTGCGAATTTAAGGTAATATAGAAAGTACGGGAAACCCGTTCAGATTATGGCTTTAATGCCTGCCATCAGATCATTTTCGTTTACTTCAATTCACAATTTTACATCCTGAGGGATGATACGACTTATCTCAAGTGCCTGCACTTGTCAGCCGCAGAATACGAATATCAAATTACGTAGTTTTGGTTTTTTGCAGTACTGTGCACTGACGCCGGTATCTTGTCTATATATTTCATCTTTTAAATTACTACCCCGTATCGTTTTAAAAACTGCGTTTTTCGTCGCTCCTAAATTTGACCCCAACGCTTTTAAATTATCAGTATGTATTTTCATTATGATGTTTTGCACACGAGGCTGTATACGGTTAAAACTGTTATTCCGTAATTTATAACCTGCTACGCGCACTCTTTGGACTCGATTTATGATGTGTATAAGGGGTTCTGGTGATGGTACTTCGTTGCTATTGGAATATGACTCGGCTTTTTTTGCCAGGAATTGACGGTTTAACGCTGTTCGGCAAAAATTTCAAATAGTGAGGTCGTTGTGTGAGATATTCTTTATAGCAGTTTTCATAATTCGTGAAAGTTTTTGAGTGGATAACGATTCAAAAATGAAACTGATAACGAGTAATGTGAATCATTTCTGCGATTCTGTATTCAGAAACTTGAATTATAGTCATAGCGATTCAAATTCTATGTTTATTGGTAAATGAAGAAAAGAAAATTGAGGCATGGTCTACTGGTCTCTATCTCAAAATGAAAAAATTATAACGGCATTGACTATTTGACTGGTATTTTTGTTTGATTTGTTGTAATATTTTATTATGTTTTTATAATAATTTTATCTCTCATCTCTAAAAAAAATAATTTTTGTATTTGTAATTGGCAACACTGATAAAATTTCGCCAGCCATTTTACGCTGCCCCCTACTGGCTAATTTAATTATTAATCATCGGTAAATAAAATAGTGTGGCATTTTTGTCGTTTGATTCTTGATTCATGAGGCAAAGAGGCATTTCGTTGGTTGTTCTCGTAGTTGACGTTGTTTAACGTTGTTCCGTTTCTAACTTGAAAATGGCGGAATGATTGGATTTTCAATTTGGATCGGTGAGTGTTGTCAATTGTTCTTACTTCATAAGTTGTTGATCATACACGCTTGGTACATATCAAATCAATGAATCATCAGAATTTGAGTTACGTTTTGTGTTAGTTTTGTGATTTTCCGATTACACAGCTGATGTGTTGAATAGACGTGGTTGGTGTTAGGTTAGTCGACGTTCAAGAACTCAATACGAAAAACAACTTGTTTATACTCGTACATACGCAGTTTGTTCTTTATTGTCTTTATTGTCAAATAGTTGAATTGAGCAGTACTGCTTTTCGTTAAAATTTCCTGTATTGCTTCTCGTTCATTATAACATAAGATAGCATCTAACTACCCCATCCTTATAGAAATTATTGAAGTGAGTGGAAGTGCTTTCATGTCTTGTCCAGTCTATCTTATTTGTAGATTCGATCTGTTTTGTGTGATAAAACTGCGTTTAATTTGTATCTGATAAGAAAATTTCATCATTTTTGATACGGATATTTTATTGCATTAGGCAGGTACGACGATATTTTCAAATTGCTATCTTTGATTTTGTTTCATTGGTAGAAGTATGAGTACGATGAAAGTTTATTTGAACAAGGTTCAAATCAGAAACTCGTGATTAATTTTTGTTTTTTCGAATAGAAACGTAATGAGGTAGTCTTTCAATTTGATTTCGTTCTGCAAGGTTTGCAACTACTCCGTGAAACTTATTGTTGTGTGATTCTAAACTACTTGATTATAGTTGAAGATTATATTAGTATGTAGTTCTAGGTATTAGTGCATAAGTATAGTTTATGAAGATTATGTGAACAAGAAAGTACCGATGAGTATTGATGGAGCGTGCAGTTAATATTTCTTATGTTTCTAATAGATTTTTTTCATTTTACTTTCGAAATCTGAATGACTTTGAAGACTGCAGTAATGACGATTTATTATTTTGAAATGGTGTTTGATATCTACGTTAGATTCAATTATCAATAATGCTTGTAGCTACTGTGGCATTTCTTACCGAAATGTTTCTAAGTATAAAAAAAATATTGATTCTGTACTTAGTTTTGTAGTGATAGGAATCTTTTTTTTTTTCATGTTCATAATTATATTTATTTCTGGTTCATTACACCAAATATAATTTTAGTATGTTATATACCTAATGAATTGAGATTATCATTGGTTTTTCTTTGTCGCAGGTCTACGGAAACTGGACGTTTTGTTGGTTAACGAAAGCCATAAAGAAAGAACTAGTCGTGTAACATTTTTCGTATTCAAGATGCTTTCGGTAAATTACCTTCGTCGTAAACGTGAACTTATTGGAAATATATTGCGGTACGTGCATAAATATTCGTCAGCAGACCTCATTGGCGAACTTATTTTATATTTCTGCTTGGTAAATCGTAAGTTACTTCTTGAAGTAAATATTCTAGCGACGACGTATAATTTAGATTTAAGATTTAGCGTTTAATTTTGCATTAGGCGGTATACAAGCGTACAATTCGGGTTTACATTGTACCCAAGCCGTGGTTTAGGGTCGTACGTGCGTGTAAACCTTTTCCATAACAGAAACGCGGACGAGCGACGATTGACGTCGGAATGCAAAGTGCGATCTGAGTACGTGAAGTGAAAAATCACGATTTTTCGAAATAAATTACCCGTACGCGTAGTGTTGCATGGGCCTGGTACTCGCGTACAGTGCTGCGATAAAAAGTACGTATTACGGTAACCAAATAGCGTTCGTTTTCGTTTGTAAAAAGATGCTAGCTAGGTAAATTTATAACGTACGTGTGCAAATGTAGACCTACGTCTCAAGAAGAATACCACGTTGAACCGTTTCATTTTTCTATCTCGAATTTACTCTTACTTACGTAATACGATTTGAGAACCAATGAAACGAGTTGGAAGGATGTGTAGTTGGTGGTGTATGTAATGTATTGTATTGTAGGTTATACCTCCAGGAACAGATTCGCCGTGCAGGATTCGCGATTTTATCAGTAGCTTGGCTGGGATACGACGTTCCCCCTCATTAAGCTAACGCTTGTATATCCCCTTTTTGCATCGCGTATACACGTATATTTTCAACTGTGTGTTGTTCGGGTGTCGGGCTTCGACTATTATTCTGGCTTTATAGCTCAATCTGAAACGAGACGTAACTGCAAATTGCTAATTTTGCAGCAACGCTGTAATTTCTAGACGTAATACCATTTTCACCCTTGCGCCTCGCGTTTACTCCGCAACGATGTGCTCATAATTTGCTATTTTGTTTTGGTACCGTATTGCTGCAATTTTACCTAAGGTGTGAGTATCTTTGGTGCCTGTCTAAAATTAGTCGATGGTTCGCTTGATCCTGTAATTATCGATGTACGAAAGGTGATTCCGGTCATGGTGCGATAATTTTATCGAATTTAATGAAAACTACTTCTTTTAGTTTTGATTCGAATGGAATTTGTTTTTTTTTTCGAAACTATTCGGTTTATTATTTGAATAGAAATTTTTTCTCCCATACGAAAAATTTAAAGTTGTCAATCAAAGGTGGTGAATATTATTTATTAACTGGCACCCTTGTTATTTTTCAACGTTTCATTGTTTATTTTTATGAAATATTCGCCTGCTTTTCTTGAGCATGCGTAGAAAAAAAGTTGAAAAAAATATATAGAAATTGAATGAAGTAAACATCGTTTATTTCATCACGTTATAAAATATACGTAGGATATGGAGCAACCTGGCAAGCGAAAATCTACTAAACTAAATTGAGTTTGAATTTGCAACGTGTAGTTTCTACGCTGGTGACATGTGTCATAATAAGTATGGCTCTCTGGAGTCACTCTATTTCCCTTCTATTTTTTCCTGCGCCTAGTTGGAAGTTTTTTTTTTTTTTTTTAAATAGATATCCGTTTTTGGATTAGACTGAGTGATTTGTGCCGACTCATCTGTATACAAGCGGTATACGTATACCTATGTATTACGTATAGGACTACTCAATACATATAACACTTGCTAACGTGTAAGAGGAAATTGCTTGGGTATATATATTATTTTTTTTTATAGAAGCAGAAAAGTTCCTATCAAATTTTGGTCTTTTGGTTAGCAATGAGAGCGTCGCTTCGGTCACTACGAAACAGAATATAAAATTGAGCAAACGTCGAGAAGAATTTTTCGTGAATGGTTCTTTTCAACATGGATTTTTTATTTTTCAGTTGGGTCCTGCAATATACTCGTAGAATTATTTAAAATCATCTATTTGGAAATTTAAGTAGCACGATTAATCATACCATATCAGTGATCATTGTGCCACCTTCGGATAGTTGTCAAGGGCGAATAAAAAAGCAGAAAGGAACAACCATCCGTTGATGCGTTTTTGTTGCACCAACTGAATTCGTGTTTTAAGGAAGCGAAAGATTATCGTACTGTTGGAAGTCTCATTTATGGCGCTTTTATGGCGAGATTGAAAACTCGTTTGGTCGTTTCTGGTATATACGATAATTTGCATCGATATGTATTATTCGTAGTTCGACGAAATAAGTCGTACCATTTATAAACTATTCGTATTTAATCCTTGAATGCAATTGCGGTGAATTGGCGTATGTATAATTGCGCGTTGTATAGAAATTCTCATTCTCCGTCTCTCTTTACGAGTTTATGGAATAAATTCCATAAGTCTGGAATTGAGATTATATAATGGGCGTCGGACGAAGGCAAGAACCAACCGCGTCAAAATTTAACTCCGTCGGTAAAAGTCGTATTTTCCAATTCATCAATATTGTATTGAACTTGGTTTGGGTTGATGATAAACGAACGTACATATATCTATATACCTAACCTGCGAGTACGTAATTCGATCCGCTCGATTACATTTTTTTAATTACTTGCGGCTGTGTTTTCGATCGAATACAGGAAAGCAAAAAAACAAAAGTTTACCCGATCCGAGAATATTTTTATATTGAATTTTAACGTCTGGTTTGTTATGGTTCTTTTTTTTTTCTCTCCCTCTCGAACTTAGTGTATCTGCATTAAGTGGTACTCGCTAGCGCCTATCTGCGCGAATATACTAACGCTCGTAGGCTGCACCATAATAATATGTACGTGTATTCGAAATCACGAGTTTATATCGTACTATATTTGTGTACGAATTCAACAGTTTATTACAAATCCGCTTTTATTTATCGTCGTTGTAAACCTTGCCTGCTGGTTTTACATTTACAGTGTGTACTTGGCGGATGCTGTCTCTTTTTAGCCAGCTAATAAATAATATTACGCCATACGTGCGTTTGTCTGTACGAAGCTTTTCGCCATTTTAAATTATGACGTTTGCGTTCCGTTTGTTCGCAATTCCAAGCTCATCTCTAGGCCTGTATCTGTTGGGCCTTACTGAAACTGGCTGTGGTCCACGAATGTCCTTTTTTTTTTTCGTATAGTATATTTTGTATTTTCTACGTTTTATTGCAAATCTTGTGTAGGTATTTATAATTAAAAAAGCAAATTACATTAGGTTATTTTTTTTCCCCTAACGCCATGTTCTGCAACGGAGGCCAGAGGCATATTGAAGAGATAGTTGTTTAAAGAAGAGGCTTTAGTCCTGTTTTGGTCACAAAAGATAGTATATTTTGAATTTTTTGAAAGTCATCGGCCAGGACTTCTTCAGGATCGTTGGATGTAAGATATAGGATTCTTTCTCAGTGATACTTGGGACATTCGAAGAGTATATGAGTTATGGAGATTTGGCATTTGCATG
>FIZR01030956.1:0-24209 GCA_900060175.1 Ferrisia virgata
ATAACTTATAAACGGTGAGGTTTATCAAAAAATTGTAAGAGACCTTTTTTGTAGAAAATACAATTTCCTACAAGTATATGAAATGAAATATTTTTTTTCATATAGTAGACACCACGATATGCAATCTTCTTTATAACAATAAAAAGAAATAGAAATCTGAAAGACTGAGAACGTTCATATTAAAATTAAGAGCTCACACGTGGAGAGAATTTTTTTGAGGTGTCTACCAACCAGTTTTTCAGGGTACCAAGTGAAAAAAAAAATCGTTTTTTTTTGACCCACCCTAATACTTATATAATTTCAACTAAAACTCTGATTATGAAAATCTAGCCTCGAAAATTTTCTCCACTGCTGCACAAACCTACATACACTTCAAGTAAGTTCTGAACAATTTTCATCGTAATTTTAGATAACTTACTGGAAACTCTATACCAGATAAGTATTTTGCAAACGTTTCGTCTGTCTTTGCGAATCAGCGCGAAAATTTTTCTTCTTTACTTGCACAAACGATTTCCACTTTCGGACATGTATATTTCGCTCTTTAATAGCATTTACGTTCATACACAACAACAATAGACGTACACAACTCGGAACTGGAAGATACAACGTAAGTATAATATTTTATCGTAGGTACTTGAGACGAAAACATTACGACGAAAGAAGAAATAAAGCTTCGGAATTTAATATACTCGTGCAAAAGTAGGTACCTACACGAATGAATATGGTATATGGATAAATGTAGGTACATTGTATACATATACATATACATTTATACAGTTATACACTCATGAAAAATAACAAGAATCGTTTGAACGAAAATAACGCTGACATATTTTTTTCCTATTCGCTACACACTGCTTGGTCTTTCGCTGAATATATCTGTTAAGATTTGAATAAGCTTTTACGAAACAAAAAGATTTGTAGCGTGTTTATTCGATTTAACATGGTCACTATATATACGAAATTGGATTCAGACTTGGAATAGGTAATAGGTACGAGAAAACGAAAAGCGTACAAAAAATTACTCCAACTTTCGAACATCATGTACCATAAGTAAATATAGTGGTAGATGTACAAATACATAGACTGCATTTAGGGTTTGAAAAAAAAAATAAATAAAAAGAAGATAGGTATCTTTCTATAGATATACGGGTCTTGTTGTAATATTTGTATCGAATTATGTTGTCTTTGATAGGTAGAGAACTAGGTAGGGAGCCTAGGTACCTAGGTTGAAAGGTCAATGCGTTGAGATACGGTTGTGACGAATTCTCCTCGGTAAATTTTAGAAGCTTAAAAGGGGAAAGGTTATGAAAAGGTGGACCAAAGCGTCATCAAGACTGTAATGAAAGTATAACTTACAGATCTAAAGAGAATGTGGGAACACCTAACATTAAAAATACTCTGTGTTCTTTCATCTCCGAAATAAGGGTAGAAGACACTTGAAAATTTTCTGTCGTCGGTATCGTAGTACATCACCATCCTCACCTATATCGTTTTTATCTGTTGTTCGTTCTTTCTATCGACATCGAAATAATCGATAAACAGTGATGGGGGGAGGGGATACCAATAATATCCATTTTGGGGTCTTACAATACCACTGAAACAATCCTTTGATCATGTCAGATATTTATTTTTATTTTTATTTATTGATTTTTAATTTTTTTTCTCAAACATTAAAATCATTTGCTCTACTCGATATTGACCAAAATCGCTCCAATTCAGTCAATCGGCTCACTTTGACAACGAATAAAATAAATATGAGTGGGGATGGCTTTGCGTTAAAATTCAGTTTTGTCCCCTTTTTAGAGAGGGGGGGGGGTCAAAAACTAAAAAATTGCTCTTTTTTCAAGTCAATCGATGAAAAATCCAAAGTTGTATAAAATATCCAAAAATCAACCTCCTAGGCCAATTAGAAGGGAGATATGAGGGGTTTTCCCCTTTTTGACATTGAAAAAGGGCTGTTCCTCCCCTATTTCTCTACTAAAATAAGCTGAGAAGTAAATTTGGTATGTACATTTAGTAGGGGCTTTGGGTGTGTCTTTTAGGGGTCCCAACTTTTCATTTCAGCTCCATTGTACCCCCACCCCCCAATTGGGATTCACGAGGTGATTTATGACTGGGATCAAATCTCGGATCATTGAGCAAAAAACTATCGGATCACGGAAACGGATCATTTTGCAAAAATATGATTCAAATCACGGATCATGGATCACACTTCAAAAACGGATCCGAACTTGGATCAATTTTCACGGATATTTTTTCTAAAAAAAATGACCCGGATCACAAAAATTCGGATCATTGGATCATTGTTTTCAAAACGCAGGCTGCAGTAATTTCCTGATCCACGCTCATTTTAATTTTACGAGGTTTTTTAGCCTTAAACAATAACCACATCATCGTGATCTAATCTTGCAGCACAAGCTGCAGTTTAAAAAACTGATCCGGGAAAGTCATATCGGATCAAATCACAGATCATACGAAAAGATCAAATAGCAGTTTTATGATCCGAATCGGATCACATTTTGATGAGGATATTCCCAACCCTGGTACCCGCTCAGTCTCAAAAATACGGGTTTTTGGTCAGGTTTTATCATTTTTTGAGTTTTTTGAGTTGGTTTCCCGCATAACTCCCTTCCAAATTGAGCTACGAAGCTGAAGTTAGGTATGTATGGATATTTAGTAGGAACCCTAGATGTGCCTTTTGGGGATTTCAGCTCCGTTGCACCCTCTCGCTGGCCAATTTTTCATATTTTTTGACTTTGTACTCCGCGTAACTTCTTTCCAATTTGAAATAGCAAGTTGAAATTAGGTAGCAGAGTTCTCGATGTGCCTTTTGGCGGTTTCGACGTTTTAGCTTCATGAAACCCTTCTTACCCTGAATATTGATTAGGAGAAAAGCATCGCGCAATTCTCATAAATATAATCTATTACGAAAATCAGGCTGAAAAAGCATCGCAAAACGATGCCTTTTTTTTCGTTTTCGATTGAAATAATTAATTCGTAGCTTTGGTTTCATCTTCTCATTACCTACTCGCGAATAGATACAATTAATTTTTGTTACATCAAAAAAAAATGTTGGTAGGTAGTAGGTATAGGTAAGAAAACGCATTTATTAAGATCAAAGGGTGTTTCCAAATAAGAAGAGACCAAATGTCCTTGATCACTAATTTTCAATATTTTTACAAAATGTAAGTGGGTATCTATAAAAATTTTTTTGGCCAAAATAATTTCTTTCATCCCATCCTCCAAAAAAATTCCATTCATCTATATTTGAGGAATAATAAAAATTTTAATCTTAAATATTTAGAGTACGGGTGGGTGTGCCAACATAAATTTTTCCAAAATTTTTCACTTCTTATGAAGTTAAAAATTTACAAAGGAAAATTTTGAATGGCTACAACTGCAAACCGTACGGGGGGGGGAGGGATGTATAAAATTGTTTTCTTTAGAATAAGTGTTTTGACGAATATAATTTTTGGAAATTTTTTCATTTTTTTTGAAGGCTCTAGTCGTTTTCAAAAACTCAAAAACTGTTCATAAATGCATTTTTCTCAGAAATAATGGCCAGTACGCTAAAAATGAATAGAAGTAAAGTTGTTCAGCGTGAAATTTTATTTCAGATTACGCCATTAAAATTGTGACTGAGGAGAATATTGGCAAAATTGTGGGCATGGATGCATGAGGGGAGGGGATTAAAGGTCAAAATGCCAACTAGAGGTTTGAACGAAAAACAAACACAGGATTCACATTCGGTGTGTCTGAATTAGTCGAAAAGTACTCATTTTTCAATCTTTTAACCCATATTTAATATGAGAAAAAATTAAAATATTGCTCAAAAAAGTCAATTTCAAATACAGCAGTAACTTACATATTAATACAGAACTACAATTTATAACGGAAGTTTTGAAAGACATGTTTACCCGATCTGTCTATATAACATCGTAGGAGAGTCGCACCGAATATTCGTGACCTCACTTTGCATTTTAACTTTTTATGCGATATAAACCAAGACATATAATCCGAAGCCTGTGAGCATTTTACCTGCACCAGCTCAAATCCAAATTTCATCTTCAACACTTCATCATTAGCGGTTGATGGTCAACAGTGGACTCTCAAGAGTTGATCAACAGCAGTGGACCATCAACATTTGGACTGTCAATTCTTGATGGTCCAGATACATAAACACGTGACCATCAACAGTTGACTATCAGTAGTGGACCATCAACATCCGAGTCATCAAGATTTGAACAGCCAATTTAAAGCCTGTGAAGATTTTACCTGCTCTACCGAGAATTTATCTTCAACACTTCATCATTAGCAGTTGATGGTCAACAGTGGACTTTCAAGGGCTGACCAACAATAGTGGACCATCAAGATTTGGATTGTGAATTCCTAATGGTCCGACCATCAACATCAGAGTCATAAAAATTTGCATTCTCAACCCTTGATGGTCCAGACTCGTCAACACTTGACCATTAACAGCTGTCAGATAATCATCAGTATCCATACTACCAACATCTTGAACATAAGCTCGAAAGTTGGGAAAAAAGTGCTAGGCAAATTTTCAAAAATCTTCATGTTATCACTTTACAGGTTCTGGCAGAAATCCAAAAGTCATTTCAAATGACTTAAATTTGAAAAATTTCGTGAATAATTTTGGTGATTAAGAATTTTGAAAATTGCTGTCGAACAGAATTCAACTGTTGACGATACAGATGTACACAACCCAAAACAGATGACCATCAATGCCAAGGCCTCTCACATCCAGGCCATCAAAAATTGAACAATCCTGATTTTGATGATCCATTGTTGATGGTCTACTGTTGACAGTCAACCGTGAAATGCGTTATTAAGCATCTATTGAACATTAAAAGATGTTTAGTAGCGCGCTCTACACATTTCAGTCAACAGTAAACCATCAAAATCTGGATAGTCAAAATCGAGATTTTTCAGATTTTTATGGCCTTGATATTGATGGTCAACTGTTTTGGGATGTCAACTCTGGATCAGCAATGTTTCACAGAAAAGTTGAATGTTATGAAAAAATGCTAAGCAATTTTCAAAATTCCTAATGCTGAAAAATAATTCATAAATTTTTTAAATTTGTCATGTCAGATGATATGTGGACTTTGGCTGGAAATAGGGAAGTGATAAAATAAAGAATTTTGAAAATTTACCTCGCATTTTTCCTTAACATTCCAGTTGACGTCCAAACTGTGGGTAGTATGGATATTGATAGTCAATTGTTGACACTCTAGATCTTGATGGTCCACTATTGATGGTCAACTTTTGACAGTCCACACTCCACAGTTAACCATCAACACTTAATGGTCAAGTGTTTATGGATTTGAGCCATCAAGAAATGACAGTCCGGATCTTGATGGTCCACTATTGACAGTTGACTTCTGACAGTCAAGTGTTTATGGATCTTGACCATCAAGAGTTGACAGTCTAAATCTTGTTGGTCCGCTAAAGTTGGTCAACATTGACAATCTACTGTTGAACCTCAGCTGCTAGTGATAAATTGTTGACAAATCTGAACCATCAACAGTTGGATTATGCTGAACGAAAAGTTGAATGTTATAAAAAAAAAAAATGCAAAGCAATTTTTCAAAATTCTGAATTGTAGAAAATATCACTGATGGAATTTGGATTTAAGCTGGATCAAGGGGAAGTAAAATGCTACCAGGCTTGGGATTATAAGTCTGGAGTTTAAGGTAGATAATATGTAGTTGAATCAGATAAAAATTTGAAATGCTAAAAAATTGTACCAACTACTTTTAAAATATCCGAACTTACACTCTTTCAATGTTCATTTTTATTTTTTTATCTCATTGTGAACGTTCTCTTCGACTTCTTTTTACCTTTATTTTCCTATCTCTAGCTCTTATTTACCTATACTTATCCATCATCGTTCAATGATTGTAACCATTCATGCATTTCCGTGTTCCATGTTTCGAAATTAATCGCAATATTTTCTTTCTGTTACTGTCCTTTTTCCTCTTTCTATCTGCACACCTCTTCCTCTTTTCAAAACTTTATACTTTATGCTTAGATTTTTAGTCTGATGATAGGAGTCCAACACAAAACGAATGTAACTATTATTTCGAGCAATAAATCGGCGTTTTTTTTGTGACAGTGATTTTTCATTTCTCTCCAGAAAGATGATTACGTTTCACACTTTTGGATTGAACTCGAGAAATTTCAGAAAAAAAAAAACTGTTCAAAGGTATAAATGAAAGGTAAGTTTTTTAATCCTCTGCTTCATTATTAACCATTCAACGTTCGTAATTTTAATACGAGCTCGATCCTTTGCAATAATTAAGTACATGAAACCCGAGAAAATAGATACCTAACCTACTCGTATTAGCGAATAAATAACCCAAGATGAGATACCTATAACACATTAGTTAAGCGAGTACTTTATGTGTAAACGATATAGAAATAGAAACTCTCTTAACTTTATCTCGAGCAGGATTAAACTTATTCTGCAAAACTTGGCCAGGCTGCTGCGTTTAAAATGCAACTTCTGTAACTTGTACTATACGCCATCTTCCTAACTTTCCAGACATTTTTATGGAACGCTATAAAAAATTATTGTAAAACTGCCCCCTCGCCCGCTCATCTCTATCGTAGTAAAAATAAAAAATAAACCAAACTTTCTTTCTAACACCTGAGCGATGTGAAAAAAGTTTTTAAGTAATAATTCGAAATTTTAAAACATTGATCAAAGTGCCGTTCTTTTTATCATTTTTTTTTTTTTTTTTTTCATTTTTCTTTTTTCGTTTTTTTTTTTTAAAACATTGATAAAAGTTTCCTTTTTTTTTTTTTTTTTTTTTTTTTTTTTTCATTTTACTTTATTCGTATTTTTTTTCTACCGTAGTTTCTTTTTATGCTACATCGTAGGAGGGTTAGATACCTTACCTATTACTGTAGGATGTATTTATGTGCAATAGAACTTAATGTAGTCATATTTTTTAGATAATTTTTAACCGAATGACATTCTCGTATAAGAGACTAATGGTACATGATACATTTCGCGGGACATAGTTTATAAATGAGCGATAAAAATAAATTGATATAGGAATTTTTTCGCCTTTATGACATATTTGTGAATTTAAAGGTATTATAAAGGCTTTATTAGGGTAATATTCTAAAGGTACTCATAATACCTGAGTGTAATTACTTTCGGACATTTATCGAAAAATTTTTCAACGATGGTAACATCAACTATATTTAAGAACTAAGATTTTGGCATGGAAGGAAAATAATAACGATGTTATTGTTTCAACTGTTGACAAGTTTATAGAGTTAAAATTACAATTTTTATGAGGAACCATTTACATGCCTGATTAGATTTGAAAGAAGCAAGCTAGGTTTTAGCATGTAACATTTCCATTCTGTAATTTATCATTTCACAATATCTTCATCGCAATCAATTAATAGAAAGTTTTATCAAAAAAAAAAAAAAAAAGAAAGAACATTTAGCAATGCAGATTGGGCTATATTACTTTTATGTTGCTTGCAGTCAAAGATCCTTCAGGGATCAGTAGTAGCTCATAATGGCACTATTTTACACTTTGAAGGTAAGCAGTGGGGCTGGGGAGGATGGTACATATGTGAGTGACAAATTTCATTGCAAATTGATTGTTAAAACACAATTCATGGGCTAATAATTGATAAAATACAATTTCCAATGCCAGAATTTGGAATTCAGAAAATTTCTTAAAGTAGGCTGAGGGGGCAGGGTGGCAAATGAAAAATTTCGTGATACTAGCGTGTGGTATATCGAAATTTATGTTTTCAAGGGTGCAGAATACGAATATGGCACTATATCGCATTTCATACAAAAAGGGGGTAGGGTTGGGAGAAAGTACGTATGCGTAAAACGAATTGTGCTTCAAATTGACGATTAAAACATGATTCATGAGCTGATAACTGTTGAAATATACAGTTGAACTATCTCCATTTGGATTTTAGAAAATTTCTTCTGAAAATTTGGCGGAGGGACCGGGGGGAAATGATAAATTTCATCATTCGGGCATGTGATATATCGAATGTTTTTGAGACTGAAGAATACGAATCTGACTCTATTTTGTATTTTAGATGAATAGAAAAATAGTACCATTTTGAATGTGTCATATGAGCATGAGAGCAAATTTTGTTTTAAACAACACCCCTCTCTCCCTCCTGCAGTGAAGTAGCTGCGAGTTATTCGGAAAAATTTCAAGGTATTCGGAAAAATTTGGAAAAATTGAAAATTTGGCGTTTGGTAGGTCTTAAAGAATATTGGGAAAGATGCGTTAAAACACGAATTTTCGAGCTTTCTGTCCATATTTTCTAAAAATTTTGCCCTCGCTCCACTCGTGCTATATTTTTTCATCAATATTTCTCTCCTAGAAGACAAGGAAAGTCACTGAATTCGAAAAACTTGTAAAGATTGAAAACTTTTCTTCTTCTTCACAAAACGTAGAAATATGCTCTTTTTAATCGTTGAAAAATCTTATTTTATACAAATTTTGCCCTCATTTCGTTTGGAAAAAATTTGCCAAACCCCTACCCCAGTAACTATTCCTGGCTACCCCAATTTATTGGTTTTTTCAAATATAAGTGAAAAAATTGTGGAAAACTGTAGATTTAGTCGGAAAAATGAGTTGGTAGCTCACTCCCCCCCCCCCCCAAAGTTGTTCGGTACGGCCCTGAGCCCACGGGAGTGGGTTTGAGTGAAAATGATTTCAAGGTTTTGTATACTTTAAAGCAGTGTTACCAACTTGGAAACTAATTTATCTGAGACACTGAATTGTGAAATTTTGTCATGAGAAAGGGCAATATTTAAAACTTTTATTAAATAATCAGATTGGCAACACCGCAATGCAAAGCTATCCTATCCAATTTTTTCAAACCAATCATTTTCCATCAATCTTAACACAATGTTTAGGAGACATAATTGCAATCAACAAAAACTTAGCAACCTGTAACACCTTTAGCTCATTCAATTTCACGACACGATCCCTACAAACATCTCAAATACCCTCCAAATGAAAAATAGTTTTTTTTTTTTTATTTCCGCTCGAAAATACAGGCAAACTTATCCATCAATTTTACAGATTTTCAACGCCAGAGAAAAACAACGTAAAACTAAACCATATCGATAAATTTCATGTATTCTGAACGGGCCACCGATTACTCACGAGATTATCCAATACGTACATAATTTTGTTTTGCTTATGGTAGTTCGGCTATACATATAGTTTTTACAGCGTATTACAGTAAACATCTAACACAGTCATAAATACACCAACGGTTGGACCATAAAACAAGGGCGATATGCCAGCGCATCGAAGTTGCAATAATAAAGGCGAGAAAAGGAGAAAACTGTATGGTATGAAGATATCCATCTACGGATATAGAATGAAGAAAAGTAAGAAAAAAAAGCACAGTTTTTAAACAAGCAGCGATATTTTTCATGTCGAATTTTCCAAATAGTGTAATTTCTGTTTTACAAAAAAACAACCAGAAAAATAAGCACGAACGTCGTCAAAATATGCTAACGAAATTAAGGTAAGCGATGATGCTTTTCTCATTGATAATCGTTTTCATAAATTTAATTCTCGACGAGACAATAAGTAAAGTCAGCAGTAGGAGAGATGGAATTTTGTTTTTTCAATTTTACTCGCCATCCAAACTAATTTTCGGAAATCGTTAATTTCATGGAAACAACGGTTCTTCGGGAACTTCTGAAAAATCGACTAGGAATCCAATCAGTTCCCTTCGATGATTTCTTATTCTTTTCACTGCTAACATTAGTCTGATTTTTTAAGAAGACAATTCGACTAAAAATTGTGAAACATTAGAACACATATATGTCGAAAAACATTTCGACTGAAGGGAGGGTACCTGAATGTGACTTTTGGGGGTGTCGACTTTTCAGGCCCATTTTATCCGTTCACAGCCTCAATTATGTGGTTTTTTGGTCGTTTTATCTTTTTTTTTTTGAATTAGTTCCTCACATAGCTACCCTCCAAATTGAGCTAAGAATTTGAAATTAGCTATGTATATTTAGTAGGAGCCCTTGATGTGCCTTTTAGGGGAGTCAACTTTTCAGCCCCATTGTACCTGTGGATAACGTATATTTAGCTAGGTTATTTTGCATAGATACATTCGGTCGCGTATTATTATTGTTATCATCAATTATTCTCGGTAAACTTTTCACCGTACGTACATCATTTTCATTCATTATCTCTCGCTACATATCCTTTCACAGCCCTGAATATGTGATTGTTTGGTCGATTTTTCTTATTTTTCAGTTTTTTCCGCGTATCACTCCCCTCCAAATTGGGTTAGAAAGTTGAAATTGGTCATGTTCCGAACTGTAGGAGCCCTTCATGTGCCTTTTGGGGGTTTCAACTTTTTAGCTTCATTGAACCCTACCTGCCCGCAATGCAGGATAATTTTTTTCAGTTCTCATGATTGTAACACGAGCGATACTTTTTTTTATTTTTATATTTTACTAGTAGACTTCGCCCCCTAGTCGCCTTGGGGCTCGTTTTATACCTCTCCCTTAAGGGGGCAAAATTGTTGAAAGTTGAACTGTATATTCAGGATACTAAGTGATGAAATATGTTGCGGTTGAAATTTGATTATTTCAAAAATTAGGAGGAAGGGGTTCAATAATTTCAAATTTTTTATTTTAAGGTGATAACTCCCTTCCTATTGGACGAAAAGGGTTCTTCAAATTTTAGATTTGGAGTCAAGATGTGATTTACAAAAAAAAAAAATCCAAAACTTTGATATCTCAATTTTAGCACCAACCCCCTCCAAATTTGCGGCCTTTAAATTCAAAAGTGAGGAAGATAATTTTTTCTTCGCCTATTCTTTGAAATATTCCCTTTTAGGATGATATAAGAACAGGGACATTCTGCTGATTCAAGACTTCTAGACTTCATTTTTGTCCTTCAAATTCTATCCAATTTTAAAGTTTTGAAAGGTTTTTTGGGTCTTACTTGGCCCCTAATTCACCTAGATGCTTTGTTATGGGCGCATTCGAAAGAAGATGAAATTTCCAACATTTCCCTCGCTTCCACTATGCATCTAGGACTAAGTAGGACTTAAAAAACCTACACTTTGAAAAAATTCCAAAATTAAGCTCAAAGTTTGGAGGCTTTAAATTACTTGAATTACCCCATTCATATTTTGCCTAAAAGCAAATTTTCTAAGGAATCCATTAAAATAAAATTTGGCTCTCCAAGTGCCATAGACGAGGCACAGGAGTTTTTTCCGGGAACACAATGCAGGAATTCGGTTCATCCATGCATAAATGTTACATTTTTTTCATCTCCCAAAAACATTTTTTCTTAATTTCTAATATTTTGCTTTCAGATTTATGCACGGGTAATTATTTTTTTTCTGCATGACCCGTATGCATTTTTTGGACCAAAATATCAAGTTGCCTATTTTTCACCAATATAAGAGAATTAATCAGGATTCCTCAATTTTTTTCAAATTTCTCTTTACCAAATGCGGTCATGTTGTAGATTTCTTTTTACATAGCACATTTGTATACTACATTCAGTTGACCAATGTTTCTTTGAACAGATGACTTTGAAGTCAATGTATCAACGACATGGTTAAAAATTCCTAATTAAGATCTCAAAACACATGTAATCTCTTATATATGAGTACATAATGATTTGGTAAACATTACATCATTTGGGTGGTAAGAGGATTACTGAAGTGCACCTTGCTTTTTATGTAACTACTTGAACATCTTTGATCCGCATCATTCATGTTTTTAGTAGAACAATTTGAAAATTGATGGGGAGGGGGAAGGATGGCGGGGAAACAAGTGGTGTTAAAAAAATGGAGGGGGGCATGTCAGACGTCACAAGTGTATCCTAAATGAGAAAAATTGATATAATAGTTTAAAGGAAGCATATTAAACTGAAAACAACTCATAGTGTAACTCATGAACAGCTTTTTTTTAAAGCTCCCCTCTACCAAATCACACCTACTGAAAAATTTTAAATATCAAAATGTAGAAAATGTTGGAATTTAATCAACTGAATAATTACTGGCTACCAATGATGTAAAACTATGATGATAATCAACAATATAACTTTTTAGAAAAATACATCATTATTCGATCATGAGCTCTCGTCTTGTTTTTGTGCTCTCCCCCTTCTTGTTCATTTTGCATATCTGTTATCTTCCAATAGAAAACTTAGTCTACTATAACTTCGTATGGAAGGTCAATTGCGATAAGGTTGATATTTGAGCAGATAGAGTGAAAAAGTGAATTTTTTTAGGATTTTTGCCCCTCTGTGAGTCACGCTCAGCTCCTACCCTCGAGGATTTTTAGTAAGTTGTTTATGGGATGCTTTCTTGCCATAATCCAAAGAAAAAACCCTACGATCGTTTTTTTTTTTCTGACTTTCATCTAAATTCCACTGGACTATACATACGGTGGTGATTTTCTAACCCATATAACACGTTTTACAACACCGCAGGGAAGAGAAGGAGAAGGAGGCTGAGGACGATGACGAAACCACCGCTTATAAAGTTGACGTAAATAACAAATTTACGTTCTGTTTTTCTAATAAGTTGGCCGGTTAATCGTAAAATTTTTAATATAACGTAATGGTAAATGTTACGTTGGACAATAAACGAGTTAGTACCCAAAGCTCGAAGCTGAAAGCTCGATGTCTCGCGTCATAGTATACAAATAAGCCAATACCGCGAATTCGAGGCACAGTGTTAACGAGGTAGTGGGGAAAGGAAAGTCCAAAGGCAGAAGGCACAAGACAACACAGCACGACACGGCGCCATAATATTAATCAAAGTCAAAAGCTGCAAATTTTATAGGTCGCTATGTGACGTATCAAAATCGAAAAAGCCTTCTATTCCTCGTGCCAGCCTTTCCCTCGACATTGGTAGCGTAGATATTTCCGCTATCGTGCTATTTTACGAGACTGGTTTTAATTTCGTCGTAGGTGTGCGAGTATACGAGCAATTGGCCCGGACCTTAGATAGATATACCTAGACTTAGGTGTATAACGACTTCGAATTAAAACAAAATCCATTTATCGTCTTAGGATAAATATATATATGTATCTAGAGGTACAGTAGTATATCGTTGAACGATAACGTCTCGACGACGATATAATGTAAACGCTAAAGGACCTCGAATACGTACCATCGAACCGCAAGCAAACCTGCTCAAGGGACATTGGGCGTCATTAGAAATGACTTGAAATGTTGCGAGAAAAGCATTATTTGCATATTAATGAGCAGAAAACGGTCGCAATTGCGACACGACAACGAATGAATTTCCACCGAGCCAGCGAGCAGCGGCGTGCCCAGAAACGCTCACTCGGATAACGAATCGAATGAAACGAAATTTATGGTTGGTACGTTGTTTCATTAAGGAAACTGTCTTGTCGCGTTTTCCTCACACAAAAAAAATAAAATAAAATAAAATAAACGAAAAGAAACACATACCTCCTTTTAGGCTATCTACGTTACGTTTCTCTTCGTCGTCTCTTTAGATACATCTTCTTATTCATCTTCTGCTATATCTTTTGGTAATATTAATGTATTTTTTGTTTTCTATATAGAGTGCTCCTTCCCAGCAGGAAGCCCCTTCAACCTATAGGTATGCAATACATACCTATTCTATATGCATATGTGTGCCTGAATGCTACATTGCAGGGGCAACGATATGATTGTTTGAAAATTCCACTTGGAGCAACTTTTCGAACAGGTTTTTCTCGCTGAAGTCAACTAGTCTTATAGAAAAATTGTGCGTTAAATTTTTTCAATCCATTACGATTGTCATGATGAAAAGGAAAAGCTTCTGGCGTTCTCAAAGTAAGCGTTTTTTCTGCCATATTTGTCTTCAAATTTAGTTAACTATACATTCCGATTTATTAAGAATAGATGAAGAAGTTTAACGCATTGGTTCTAATCAACCAAATCTGTCCACCAGAGAATTCTGTTCAACGAAACATGCATGAATTTTAAATAAGTACAAATATCTATCTACCTAAATTCCACTTTAAACTGTACTAGGTGTTCCGCATTAATTTCCTTTCCCTTATATTACAGATAAGTCAATTCATAAGATATACTTGTGGTATAGTTTGCATATCCAAAAGTTGAAGGGACAAAAATGTGAATTTTTGTTGAAATATGCCGCTAATTTTGAAAATTTATAGTACAAAAAAATAATTTAATAAATATGCTTAGTACTCTTTGCACGCAAAAAGTAAACATTGAAAGAATGTACTAAAGTTTGATATTTTAAATGCAATTGGCACAATTTTTTCCCTTTTTTTTTATTTAATACTTGTCTCTTGGTAATTTTTCTCAATATTTTAAATTAAAATCATAAAATCAACTTGAGTAAAGGTCAACTTATTTTTCACTGCATTTCGATTTGAAATCTTAAAATCAATTCACGGTCAAACTGAATTCTTCATGGGATAACTGATGACGACATTTCAACTCAAATTAATAAAATCAATCCGAGATTAAGGTCAACACCTAAAATCATGCAGTCAATCTAAAGTCAAAGTGAACTGTTCATGGGTGAACTTTAAACATCTTTAATTTCACTCAACATTTCAATTCAAAATCATAAAATCGATTTAAAGTCAAGGTCCACTGTTTTGACTAGTCAACTTCAAACATCTCTAATTTTCCTCAACAAGTCAACTAAATATTATAAAATCAATCCTTCATTAAATAAGTTTACTGATATCATTCCAGGCCATAAAAATCTGTCCACCGATGTCAGTTCAATGATGACGTCACATTGTTGATGGTCCACTAATAAACATCTCTAATTTTCCTCAACATTTCAATTTGAAATCTTGAAATCAATCTTGAGTCAATGGCAACTGTAGGCGGGTCAACGGATGACGACATTTTAACTCAAAATCATAAAATCGATATAAGGATAAGGGCCACTGTTTTGACTTGTCATTTTCAAACATCTTTAATTTTCCTCAACATTTCAACTAAGAATCATTGAATCAATCCTTCCAGGCCATAAAAATCTGTCCACTGATGTCAGTTCAATGACGACGTCACATAGTTTTGATGGTCCACTAATAAACATCTCTAATTTTCCTCAACATTCCACCTTGAAATTATAAGATCAACTGGGGTCAAGGTCAACTAACTTTCCTTGAAATTTCAACTCGAAATCTTGAAATCAATCCAGAGTCAATGTCAAGTGTATGCGGGTCAACGAATGGTGACATTTCAACTCAAAATCATAAAACTGATTTAAGGTTAAGGTCCACTGTTTTGATGAGTCAACTTCAAACATCTCTAATTTTCCTCAACATTTCAACTTAAAATTATAAAATCAATCCACAAAATAAGTCTATTAATGTCATTCCAGGCCATAAAAATCTGTCCACTAATGTCAGTCCAATGATGACGTCACACTGTTGACGGTCCACAAATAACATTTCTAATTTTCCTCAACATTTCAACTTAAAATCATAAAATCAATTCTTTATGAAATAAGATCACAGATATCAATCTTTAATTTTTTTTGTGGTTTTTTGGTCGTTTTTTATTATTTTTCGAACTTGTTCCTCGCATAACTCCACTCCAAATTGGGCTAGGAATTTAAAATTAGGCATGTCCCATCTGTAGGAACCGCTGATGTGCCTTTACCTTTGGGAATTTCGACTTTTTAACCTCATTAAACTCTTCCTCCCTGCAACGTTAATTAGGAAAAAGCATCGCTTTCTCATGATTATAATATGTCACGAAAATGAGGCTAAAAAAGCATCGCAAAGACATGCTTCCCCCCCCATTTTTGTCATATCTTTAACCACTTTCAAATAACACTTTCTCAGTCATTCTCAAACGTTTCCTCATAACGCCAAAATAGTTAAGGCATCAATACCCTGAATTGAAACACAAATAAGCATTAACAAAACACAAATAAATGATTCCAGTTCCCACCAGATTGGCCGAACTAGGGAGGCTACTGTCTCCTCAGCTCTTCTCGGACAAACTTTTCCATATAATTCTGCAAAGGTTAACGCACCCTCATCCACACTTAATTAATAGTAGTGAGGGTGGGAGGGGGTCCTACAGAAATACAAGTTATAAAGTGGCAGTATGCATATGTGAGAGGGAACAACCTGTTAAATTCCAAATTTTACACGCATACCAAAGTTTCCATTGGGGGATATGAAAATACGTGACAGTTTATTTACTTAGCTTTTCCGAGTGGGTGAAATTTTTTTCCCAAAAGAGGTGAGTCAAACATTTTGAAAATATAACTTATTTGCTCCCTACTTTTCACTCCCATCAATAAATTTTGTAGATTATCTGAGCACTTTACAAAAATAATAATAAGAATCAAAATTATAGAGGATCGAATTTCGTTTCTGAAATAAGCGACCAATTTTTTTTCCAAATAGCTTAGTTCTCGAAAAATTTGAAAAATGGAATCAAATAATGATAAAAATTACAAAGATTAAGCTGACTGGGAGAAAATTAACCAGCTATGACAAAAAGCAAATTTTACATCCTACAATTTCAATTCTATATTGAAGATTTTTTTTCTCAAATTCAGGAACTATTATCTAAATGCCAAAACATTGAAAATCTGATTGTTTGTAGATAATTTCTGCTTGATAAAGATGAAATAAATTGTTTTCTCGCTTCGGGTTTTATTTTTGCGAAAAAAAAAAAAAAAAAAAATACAGTACATTCGATAAGATTTCAAAGACACCTTGTAAACGTTGTACACATCGGTGCGAATTCCGCGCCATAAAAATCTCCTAAAAATAGCGTAGAATTCGGTTACCACAAAGTTATAAAAGCCACTCTATACATCGATGGGCACAGGTAGTTACAAGTAGGTGGTGTATGGTACACAGGTAAGGTACCATCACCGACGTGTTATCTCGTCTAACACTATTTATAAGTTGTTCGTGAGAATTTTATTCGTTTCGTACCGTCATCGACACAACGACGACACATCCAGTCTTAATACAAACGACAAGAGAGTAAAAAAGGTCAGTAAAAAGTATTTCGCTTCATGATTTCCCCGAAGAATACAAGGCGAAAAAAATTGTCGCAGATGATACGATTATCCATTTCTTCCGCCTATTCGCTTCACGTCGTCGGACACTGCTCGCCGAAGACAAAAATAATGTACTTTTAATTATCCGCTCTCGAACACAGTCTACAACTTTAGACCACGTTAAACCGCAATAATTAAAGTAAACGTTCTTGTATTTCATTTATCAAAAACCTCCCCAGAGTGTCGTGTATTCTCGTATTTTTCCAACCATTTCCCTCCTCCTATTCCTTTTCGAAACCAATTTTCAAACCCTACATGCACCAAGTTTAACTCACCGCAACAGATGAAATGCTCTGCCATATTTTTATCGTAACATTATTTCAGAAAGGGTTAACCCTTCTAATTTCGATGATGTTAAATCTCTTCTATTTTTTCCCCCTCCATTTTCTCGCCTCCTTCTGCGCGTCTGCATCGTTGTTATATGTATCTCGACAAATGTACATAGTTATACGAATTTCAACGCCTACGTTATGTTGGTATTTTTTTTTCTTCTTCTTTTCCTTTTTTTCTTTTTTTTTTCAACGGCTTTTTCCTTATACCAGGCTATAACTTCCATCAAGTGGATACTTGTGCAGCGAAATGAGATGCCAAATATGGCGCGAAAAATGGCTTTTCTTTCGTTAAATTACTGAAAATAAGGAAATAAGTGGCTTTTTCGATGTTATCGCGCGCCGGCAACTGTAGATAATTTTATTATTATATCTACCCGTCGTCGTATGAGACGTCGTCGTCGTCTTCGTCGTATTTTCCGGCCCGGAAGAAGGAAGATTTTTTAACGTCGTAGCGTCCTGTGTCCGTGTCGTCGTCGTCGGTAATATATCTATAGGTAGTCGTAGTATTTGATTTTTTTTCTCCTCTCTGCTTTATTTTCGTCCAATATTTTAAGCAACTCAATAAAAAGTAAACGAGTCCGTTGATTCCAATCGGGCACAAAATGAATTGTCGCCGTTGTGCGTTGTGATATCAAATCTTTTCATCATCGTTCGTTTTTTTTTTCCTATCATTTTTCTTCTTTCTTTACTCGTTGGTCGGATAAATGAGATTGTAATTTGTTCGAAAGGAAGAAAATGTCTCGAAAGGAGGGGACGCGAAAAGAAACTGAATGCAATAAAACTGAAATGTGTTGGGCGGAAAGATATTCGGCGAGAATCATAAGAATTGAAGCGAAGCATTGCTTCTCGATTTTTTTTCCTACTCAGCATTGCGGGCAGAAAGGGTTCAATGGTGCTAAAAAGTCAAAACCCGCAAAATGCACATCTAGAGTTCTTACTGAATGTACAATGCATATACCTAATTTCAAGTTTCTAGCTCAATTTGGAGGAGAGTTATGTGAGGAACAAACTCAATAAACTCAAAAAATGAGAAAACCTGATCAAAAAACTATCTTTTTGAAATGGGGTTGAAAAGTTGAGGCTCCCAACAAGGCACATCCACAATCCCAACAAAGTGTACATAGCTAATTTCAAGTTCCTATCCCAATTTGGAGGGAAGTTATATGAGGAAAAAACTCAATAAACTCAAAAAATGAGAAAACCTGATAAAAAAAAACACTTTTTTGAGGCCTTGAGGAGATAAAATGGGGCTGAAAAGTTGAAACCTTCAAAAGGCACATCTAGAGCCACAACAGAATACACATACCAAATTTCAACTTCCTAGCTTAATTTAGTTTGGTGATAGAGGAAGAACATTTCTTTTTCAGGGTTAAAAAGAGGAAAACCCCCATATCTCCCCTTCTAATTGATTTAGGATATGTTATCTGTCAATCTGTGGCATGAGATACCACTATGTTTATTCTTTTTTCTCTCTTTTTCTCTTTTCTTCTATTTTCGTCGTTGAAGATTTATTTTCCAAATTCGTTCGCCTCTATGCAATGAAGCGAGTAACATCCAACGCCGCAATTGATAGGCTCAGTCGCTGGATAGGAGAATTTGGGAAACCAAAAATTATGTTGAGCGATAACGGTCCTCAATTCACCTCTGTACGCTGGAGAGATCACTGGAAGGAGCAAGGAGTATGTAATCGACATACCTCTCGCTATACACCTTCATCCAACCCAGCTGAAAGAGTTATGGCAACGATTGGTGGCAGCTCAATCCGGAAATATGTTCCAGAAAAACAGTCGAAGCGGTTTTCAATATTAAAAGATATTGAAAATAAACTCAATCGTACGGAGTCGATTACTACTCACTGTATACCTTATGAAATCGTGGGAACCAGTACTGGATGAGATAGCAGACATCGTTGCTCCGGATCGATCAACACCAGCAGTCATCATCGAAATTGCACGTAATAAAACCAACAAGAAAATCGAAATACGACAAAGAAATCAACATCAGCACCATTCAACGATTTTAAATGCTAATGATCTCGTCCTTGTCCGATCACGTTTTATTTCTTCGCAGAAAAAACGGACAATGGCTAAGTTCACAGTACAGTGGCATGGCCCTTATTGTATTCTACGGATGACTCACCCTAATGTTTATGAACTACAGAGCGTAGACAATGCGAATAAGATAATTTGCGAGAATATTAGCCAGCTACGTATATATTGTCCACCTGAGGTAAGTAAGGTACTTGATGAGAAAGGTATAGTCGCTACAAAAACTCTAACAACTAACATACCTAACTTGACAACAAAAAACATCGATCTTGACGATACAAATTACGTATCAAATGACTTGCATGACCGTAGTCCAAAAACAGCGGATGTCTTTGCCGCGCATTCTTCCTTGGTTTGTTTCAATGATAGTGCATCGGCGATGCCAGATACACCTGCGAAAACAGAGCTGTCAATTATGTCCGCCCATGATGATGTTACAATACCATCAACCATATATGTCACAGAATATTGATCAAGGAGAATTAAATGAGCTACTGACACATATGAATGAACGTATAGCTACGCCAAACGTTATCTCAAAAGCAACGATAGATATTGCTATCGATAAGCACACCGATCCCCTCCGACTACCTTCCCATCCACCAGTTGATTTCGTTTGGATAACGAACTTATCAAAATATTTGGAAATCAGGCCCACCGAGGAATCGGGTGAAGATTATATTATCGTTGATTGTCTACATTGTTATGTTTCTTTAGGTTTAATTTTATAGATTTTTTGTTTTATTTATAAAAATTTTCTTAGATAAATTTTTAAACTGCTAAGAGGAATCTGTGTGGCATGAGATACCACTATGTTTATTTTTTTTCTTTCTTTTTCTCTTTTCTTTTATTTTTCCATCTGTTCAAAATCCATTGTTAAAAATTATCTCTTCCCCTACCAGCCCCTCCCTTATATAAATTCTCACTCACATTTATATTGCGTTCTGCTCATTCATTCATGTTATATGAAGCCGTAAATATAGTTTTTTGTTGTTAGTTCCGTTACGCGATTTTTTTTAATTTTATATACATATTTTTTTTTTTTGATATGAGTGGCTAAACAGATAAGACTGTGAGGCCAGCTGGTCAGCTGCCCAGGAAATGTCCACTAATTCGTAAGTAAATAATTAAGATGTCAAAGTAGATATGGTCGCTTTGACGACCTAAAATTATAAATTCCGGATCTTCAAAATTATATCTTTCTATTGATTTTAAAGTCTTTTTTCAAAATTCTAAATTTTCACCTTCATGTGATAAAATTAATTATTTTTTTAATTTCGAATATTTTCTTTTTTCAGAAATTCAAAATTTTCATCTAAATTTGAAATAAATGGCTATGACCATTTTTCCTGTTTTGGCATATCAAAATTCTTTTTATTTATTTAAAAAATAGAAATAAACCTACTTTGACATGGCCATACAGTATCGTTGCTGTGTTGGTACATGCATGCGAAATCAGATTTCGTGTATTGGGTCTCTATTCGGGTTATCTGGTATCTGTGTATTTTCCTATCCTATCCCAAAAACGAATCCTTCCCATTTTATCCCTTGTGCTAGTTTAACACTAAATCCAATTTTACAGTACCTTTCAAATGTTTTCCAAAATAGTTATCTTCCTGAATCTTTGGTTCCCTCAAATTTGGACTATAATCCCTCCCCCCTTCCCCTGTCAATACCACAAATTGGCTCAAAAAGAGCCCATTTTTACGTTTTTGATCCCTCAACACCCCCTCTTCCATACTGGGGCATAACTGAATTTTGACCCACGTTCATCGCCAGTCATATGTGTATATCTAATCCGCTGCCAAACTGAGCTGATTGACCAAACTGGAGCGATTTTGGTCAGTATTGAGCAAAATAAATGATTTTAATGTCCAGGGGGAAAAAAATAATAATAAAAATGAAAATGAATATCCGACATGGCTAGAATTTGTCTTAAAGGTCTTCTAGGATCCCAAAACGGCCCGTGTTGAAATCCCTCCCCCCCCCCTCGTTCGCCGTTGGTCGATAGAATGTAATAGGCTGGTCTTCATTGACAATATGACACAGAAAATCAAGTTAAAAAACCTAAAAAATTATCGAACTTCGATATTTAGTAAAAAATATCGATACCTAAGAATATCAGAAGGAAAAATTTCGATACTTATCCCGATATATCGTATCAGTTTCGCCATCACTAAGCTAAAACCCGACCAAAATAAACAAACAGTTCAAGTGGATCTATTTGGTCAAAATGACCAATCAACCTCCCACAGTACCGTTCGATGAGAATTTTTTGTACTTAATTTTCATCATCAAAATCCACAAAGCCCTCCACACCCTGACATAAACAAAATGTCATTTAAAATACACGTTCCCTTACTTTGAGGGCATCATGCTATACAGAATCTCCGCACATTCATCAACATCATTTCCTCTTCCAAACTACTGTTCATTGATATCAGATTCTCCTATACAGATTTGATTCTTTAACTGTGGACACTTTTTAAAGTAACCAAAGAATGATGAATCTGGCATCACTTTGGGATCTCGTGTTGCCATTGGTAGATGTACAATTCCCCTTTTATTATAATGGTCGCAAAGTCCCAACGCAGCGCGCTTCTTTTTAACCTTGAGAAAAGTAAGTAATGACTTCGGAGCACTATAGCAGAACAGACTGCAATGAAGAGTAATGACGCGAAAAAGCTTCACTCTAGATGTAAGAGCCAAGTAACATCATTACACCCAACAGCAAGCATTCCGGGTACTCTGAGAAACAGAATGTACTTTTTTTTTCACCCCAATAGCTCCAAGCATCGTATCGATCGAATAGCCGAGCATTAAAAAAAAAAAAAAGCCCGATCTCGTCAATTCACCTTACAAACTAAAGGTATATATAAAGTACAATGCTTTTAGATGGAAATCACATAAGATGAAGAATTTACCCGTAGTGAAAGCGAATAGCCATGCTTTTGATTTCGAACATTTTTTTCAAAAATGGCGAACGTTAAAGCTCGCATATATTTACATAGAGCTGCGTTGGTATTTATCACGATGGATTTCTGCAGTACGACTGTAGGTCGTCGTCATCGACGTATTCGAACGAAGCCGAACAAACGACACTGTAAAAGGGTGCGCAGTGCCTATTTTTCAAATACATCGTCGTCGCCGTAAGGCCTACTACAACAACAACAGCGCGACATCGACAGTCGAATGTAATTAAAAATCCAACCCTCGACGTGGAATTTTCGCCATTCGTATAGGTATTGCCATTGCAACCACCGCCATCACCACCACTACCCTCCTATCTGCGTATAAAATCATCGTCATGTATGAAGCGTAATACGAGAAGGTAGTAGGCCAACAATCGGTATGTCGTCGTTAGGGGTCGTGTACTCTGTACTCGTTCACCCTACAAAAACATTTCAACAAGTTATTCGAGCCTGCTGGAACACTTGTTGTGTATTTTTTTTATGCACTACACACACACACACACACACACACACACACACACACACACACATACACATAATATATACAAGCTCACAGAATGTCTCGCTTACCCCGCTCATGTCTTTGCTGTTAGGGAGGAAGAGGGTGTTCGCCAGCTAGCGAGGTATGGATGCGTGCATAAACCGCATATTCGTTGTAAAATATCATTTATACAACGTCAAACTGCGAAAAAACAATAAACCGAAAATCGAAAAAAGGCAGCAAGCAGCAGTAAACGTACAACACACAGTACATAACGCGAGTATTGAAGCGTAAACAGCATTAACAACGTTTTACGCGGGCTAAACGCGCGCCAATAGGGTCTATAAATCCCATAAGGGGTAGTAAACGCGAAAGAAATTCGCTAGGGATATGATAAACCTTCATTACGTAATGCTCGGTAATATTCTCTGTACAAAATGCATTCTTTTACATCCCCTATACATGTATAACGTAACGTAACGTAACGTAACGTACCTAAAAGTACTGTACGTATATATATTCTTTTTTTTTTTTTCATAAATTTATTACTAAGACTACCCTACCCTACCTCATCGTTGCACGCAATGTTGACTACGAGCGAAAGATAAAGGTAAGAGGAAGAGAACAGGGTAACAGGGGCTATTTCTCAACTTATAAACCCTTCTCTTCGCCTTCGCCCCTTAATCCGTGAAATACGATTTTTTGTGCGTCGACGATTCCGTCGCACAACATTTTATATATTTTTCATCTGCCATCGTCGCAATCTGTTCACGCCGATAGACCAACTGGTCGGCTCGGCCGGACAACCTTTTGCTGCATTTTCTCTTCCAACTTTTGCCGGGTTTCCTTACTTTCTCGTTTAGCGACCAGAAAAAAAAATGACGCTTTCTATTTGATAGAATCGCGAATATTCTATTCAGAGTATTCTCATGGTAAGATTTAAAGATTATGGAGCATCGTAGTTGAGAATAGATGATTGGTGCTTTTTTATTAAGAAATTTTCACTTTTCTAGAATTTGCAAGTAGACGGTTTTTCAGACACCTACATGGTACGGATAGTACACTTTGAGAGGTATATTACTGATGATTGGATGGGAAGAGTGAAGGTCATCGTTGGTGCTTGTTTGTGCTTCTACTCTGATCGTTTGGGCTTCAACCCTTTCGGAGGTACAAGGTAATGTTTACGAGGGGAGGGGAACTGTAGATATTGTTGGTATACTACCTATTTACTTCACACCACCAACTTCAATGAACATATTGTTG
>FIZR01030958.1:0-14026 GCA_900060175.1 Ferrisia virgata
CATTTTGGATTTTTATTTCAATTTTTTTCATTTTTATCTCCCCCCCCCCCCATTAAAAATCATTTGCTCAGCTCGATACCGACCAAAATCGGTCAAATTTAGGAAATAAGCTTTGATTGGCGGCGAATTAGATATTCTGAAGTGGGGATGACCTCGGATTACAATTCAGTTATGTCCAAATTTGGGGAAGGGGAACTGAGGAGCTGAAATTGCAAAAATTGTTCCTTTTCAAGCCAATCGGTAGATAATCCAAAGTTGTATGAATAACCTTTTCAAAAATCAGCCCCAGGGTCAATTAGGGGGAAAAATATGAAGATCTTCCCACTTTTTGACCTTGAAAAAGAATTATTATTCCCCTATCTTCCCCTCCAAATTGAACCGGGAAGTTGAAATTTGGTATATAGACTTAATATAGGACATAAATGTGCCTTTTGGGAGTTTCAACTTTGTAAACTCATTGCACCTCCTCATAGCTCCAAAAATATAGTTTTTGGGTGTTTTTCTCTAGTAGTTTTGAGTTCGCTCCTTCCATAACTCCCCTCCAAATTGAGCTAGGAAGTTGATATTTGGTATGTACATTTAGTAGGAGCCCTACATACGCTCTTTGGGGATCGTAACTTTTCAGCTTCATTGTTTCCCTTCACAACTCTGAAAAAGTTGTTTTTTTTACGATTTTTCTTATTTTTTGAATTTGTTCCTTGCATATCTCCTCCCCACCTCCCAAATTGCGCTAGGAAGTTGAAATATGGTACGTAGATTTTGTATACGTCCTAGATATGCCTTTTCGAGGTGTCGACTTTGTAGCCTCAATTGCCACCCTCCCCCCTCCCCACCCTTACCACTGATTAGGAAAAAACCATCGCGATGCTTTTTTCCAATTCACATAATTATAGTACAATTTTCAGTGGTGATTTGTATTAATTTCCAGACTATTCCAAAGCGACTATTATTGTTCGATAAAAAATAATTTTTTCTCTCAGAGTACTAAATTGGACCAGAGGGTTTGTTATCTTTCCATCCTCGAACTATGCCGAACACTAAAGCGCTGAAAATCACGGCTCACTTCTCCATTACAACCACCATTTATATTTTAAAAACATGCCACAAATTAAATAACTTCTATTTTTAGTCGAGTCAAACAAACCACCAAGTTCGAAACACCTTTATCAACACCTTGGGCGAGACTTAAAACAACCTCCATGAATCCGCCTACAACATAATCTCGTATTACCTACATTGTCATTATTGAAAAAAAAAAATAAATGAAAAAAATGTTTTTGACATTTTTACGCTACAAAGCCACAAACAATCAACGAAAGATACCAAATTCTTTCTCATGTACTTTAAAAGTTGTGCACTGAAAATTTTCCATTTTAGACGATCAAACCGTTCGTTTGTTATTTTCGCAAATTAGGTAAACTTATATAATTCCAGTATTAAAGATCAAATAGCAAATATACACAACATCAGTGATATTCATACTTGTACGGTAACTCAATTTGAAATAAATTCGTTGCGAGTTATACGTATCATATTTCCTTTTTTTTTTTTTCATCTTAAAAATTATCTCTCCACTAACTAAATGTTTACTTTTACTTTACATACTTTTGTTTAAATATTTTTCTGAATTTGAAAAATATTCTCATCGGTATTTTATCCCCAAGGACAAACTATTCGATTATCTGGTATAAGATAACACGTGGATCATCATCTAGACTGTAGTGTATTTTTTTATCCACGATTTTTCGATGTTTTTCGACGAACATAAGGGGTACTTTATATACGCATACATGTCTGTGGGTTTGCGTTGCTGTACTTTTGAAGGCACTTAACGCAGTCAAATCGTATAAACATAACGAAATAAAATATAAACCGGAAAAAGGGTCCGGATGTGTGGTGAAAATATTCCGAGGGGAGAAATGAAATCGCATTAAATCCGTACAAACCCTTCGAAAATAACACACCATACTCTACCGGACACTTACCAGTGTATATTCAATCTATTACCTGCTCCTTGATATATACTCTACTGCAACTTGAACTACTTCACAATCTACACTATTTTATTTACTTACCCCCTTCAGGCTATTCAGAATCTCTACTTAAACCAAATTTGACGTGTGCTGTGTAAGGAATGGAAAAAAAAAAGAAAAAAGAAAAAAAAAGTAGGGAAAACATCAAAATCAAAATCTTACTCGCATTTCAAAACTCTACAACCAATAATACCTACCAGATTAAGCCATAGAACCACGAAAATGAGTTTTTATACTCATTTATATGCATTCCATATTTAAATATGTACAAGGAACCTCCATTATGTAAATTTTATTGGATAGGTATTTATCGTAGCCCGCAATACAGAAACGATTTAGCGAATTAAAATGGCAAAATATACTCCCCCAGTCCGCCCTAACGAAACATCTTTCCGATATCGCAATCGTTAAGAATAACGAAGCGATTTAAAAATCGAACGAGAAAAAAATATATATAAAAACGTTCGGCAAATTATCATGACGACCCTATTGACACAGCGAGAAATGGCGAAGAAAACAAATAAAACCAACACACCCTCGAATAGCATTCCTATTCCATTTTGCAACCCTACCCTCTTACACGTAGGTAATGTAAGTGTAGTGTAGCTTATTTAAGGCTAATTTTTAAACGAAACATTTTCAATTTACTATTTGACGTAATGGAATTTCACAAAAGTGAAAAAAAAAAAAACCACTGCAAGACGTGAACGGATTTAGAAGAAAAATACCACGCTAAGAAATCCCTTTACGTGGGGAAAAGAACGCCATTAAAATCGAGACCCCCAGCACGATAACGAATTACATCGCTTAGAAAATGCATCAATAACGAAAAAACATTCTCGTTCGATATAAAATAGCATTTAAAAATAATACACAAAACTAGATACCAGCAGATATGGCCATCTTCGACAAAGTAATGAAAAAATACTATCGAGTTATTCCACCTGCCCTCTCGCCATATTCAACCCCACAAACCACCCATAACAGGTACAAATACTGCGAATACAAGTCAAGATAATTATCATCACGATTCTACAATATAAAAAGAGAAAATTGATTATTACGTTTAATAGCATATCGTTGAGAAATTTACAATTTACTATTAACAGGGGAGCATTTTTTTATTTTATTTTAAATTCTTAATGATGTACCTTTTCACTTCGATTGCGGTTTTTTCTTTTTTTTTTTTTAGTGTATGTAGACTCGTACTCGTAGAACAGGGGAGAAAGAAAACTAAAAACTAAAATGAAAAGAGCGAAAAAAACCTGCTCGCGAATACAAAACGAAGAAGAGTTGGATGAAATTTTACGTCATACCAGAAAAATTACCACCTAAAGAAAAACCAATTTGCGAGAATGAGCTTACAAATGATTATTGTGTTCTTATCGCTGGTGGTTTTTCTTTCCTCTTTTTCCTCGTACCTTTTTCTCCTTGTTAGCTTATTCTTCGTATTCGTCTTCTTCTTCTTCTTCTTTTACACAAAGTAAAAAGTGTATTTTTATCGGTTACATTAGTCCTTAACGGTGTAGGTAAAGGTACGTGTACCTACAATAGAGTGAAAATTTTCCTCGATAGCAATTGGATGAGCTACCTTTAAATCTTTAATTGGGTTTGTTTTTAGCCTGATTTTCTATACTATATTGTCAATGAAAACAAGGCGATTACCGACTATCCACCGACGGGGGGGGGGTTGAAGAAGGAGTATCAGCAAAATATGTCTCGGAATATGAGACCATTGAAATCATTTTTGGCCACGTCAAATTTTTATTTCTTTTTAATACTCCCCCCTCCTCCCCCGAATAAAAATCATTACCTCAACTCGATACTGACCAAATTCGGTCAAATTTGGGCAGTAAGCTTGGATAGGTGACAAATTTCATATTCGGAACCGGGGCTGACCTTGGGCCAAAATTCAGTCATGCCCAAATTTGAGGAAGGGGGTACTAAGGGGTTAAAACGGTAAAAATTGTTCGTTTTCAAACCAATCGATAGAGAATTAAAAGCTGTATAACATATACAAAAATCAGCTTCCCAGATCAATTAGGAAAGGAGATATGGGGAGTTATCGGCTTTTTGAGCTTGAAATATGGCCATGACACGCATATCTTCTCTCCAAATTGAGCCAAGAGGTTGAAATTTGGCATTTAGATTTAGTACAGATCCCAGATTCGTTTTTAGGCTCCATTGAATCCCCTCATAGCTCCGAAAAAGGGGCTTTTTTCAGTGGTTTTTTTCTATGTTTTGAGTTTGTCCCACGAGTACCTCCCGTTCTAATTTGGCTAAGAGATTGAAATTTGCTGGAAAGATTTAGTAAGGGTCTTAAATGTAGCTTTTGGCGGTTTCAACTTTATAGCTCCATTGTACCCTCTCATACACTCGAAAAAATGGGTTTTGGGTCACTTTTTTGCCAGATTTTATTTCTTGTATTGCAAATGAAAAGCTGACCATTAGAGTTCTGTCAACCTACGGTGGATGGAGGGGGGGAGAGGCAAAACTATCCATTAATTTTTTTATTCCCTTCTCCCGAAGCTAAAAAAGTATTTATTCAGCTCGATACTAATCAAAATCGATTAAATTTGAGGAGTAGGCTTCGATTGACGGGTCATTTGATATTCTGGAGTGGGGATGACCTCGGGTAGAAATTTCATTGTACCCAAATTCGGAGGAGAGGGTGTTCATGGGTTAAATTTGCAAAAATTATTTCTTTTTGAGCCAATCGATGGGCAATCTTATGTTGGAGAGAAATGGGGGGGGGCTTTCTGATTTTTGGCCTAGAAAAATTACTGTTTCATGCAGATCTCTTACTCCAAATTGAGTTGAGAGGTGAAATTTGGCATGTACATTTAGTACAAGTATTGGATGCGCTTTTCAGAGGTGGCAATTTTTCAGGTTCCATTGCAACCCCTCACAGCTCCCAAAAAAGGGGGTTCTAAGGGAGTTTTCCAATTTTTTTGAGTTTGTCCCACGTATATCTCCAATTCACACTGAGCTAGGAGGTTGAAATTTGGCAGAAGTACGAAGTAAGGGTCTTAAATGTGTCATTTAGTCATTTAACAGCGTTAAATTTATAGTCCTATTGAACGCTTTCGCAGACTCAAAAAAGTGGGTTTTTGGTGGTTTTTTTAGCTGATTACCTATGTCATTTTGTTAATGAAAACCGCGGGAAATATCAATATAATCTGTTTTGGAGTCTCTGAAGACCATTGCAACCATTTCTGGCCTTGTTAGATATTTATATTTATTTTTTTATATTTTTACTATCCCCTCCCCCCTCCTCGAATTAAAAAATTATTTTCTCAGTTCGATACAGCTCAAAATCAATCAAATTTGGGAAATAGGCTTCGATTGGCCGACCATTTGATATTTTGGAGTGGGGATGACCTCGAGTACAAATTCGGTTACACCTAAATTTGAGGAAGGAGGAGCTCAGGGGCTAAATTTTCAAAAATTAATCGTATAACATATCTAAAAATCGGTATCCTAGGTCAATTAGGAGGAGAGGTATGAGGATATTTGACCATTTTGATCTTGAAAAGAGCTACTCCTCTCCTAGCTCGCCTCCGAATTGAGCTAGGAAGTTGAAACTTGGTACGTAGACTGAGCAGGAGACATGGAATGATTTTTGAAACTTTCGACTTTTCACACTCGTTGAGCCACCTTACAGCCGAAAATGTGATTTTTTAACCACTCCCTTCGAAATTAAGCTAAAAAGTTGAAACTTATGTCAAACGCAGTTTATAATAAATCCCCATCCTTGCTATCGATGATAGGTAATCGATCATATTTGATCAGTAATTTACCACAATTTACCAAAAATTCTCCATTATTTCTTTCAAGTTACCAGTAACTGACCATAATTTACTGTAAATTATAAATAACCTGTAATTTACTGTAAATTATAAATAACCTGTAATTTACTGTAAATTATAAATAACCTGTAATTTACCGTAATTTGGAAGTAATTTATTACAAGGTATTCATAGTTGACTCATAAGTTGTCCATCATTTATCCGTAAATTACAGTAATATATTCGTAATTTACGGTAAGTCACTTACAATTTACTGTTAATTACGGGTAATTTACCGGTACATTACCCAAAATTACTAACCATTCACATTACATTACTGGTAATTATCTATAATTTATACTTCATGCTGTGGGTAATTTACCGTATTTTACCAGTAATGACGGTAATTAATTTTAATTGTCTATTAATTGAGGGTGATTACATTTTGACATGCTATGTAAAACACCGCACCGTAAGATGACTTTAAAATCGATTCCCACGAAATTGTTCGTTTTTCCGGAGAAGAGCGTTTTTGGTGTGGAAAATCGTTCGATTATCGTGGATGAACTTTAACGATTCCCTTCTCGCAGAAATATCAAATTAATAGACGTACGAAATTCTTCAAATATTGCTAATTATATTTTACGCTTCCGAAACAAAATTATTAAATTATTTTCCAACAAATAGAAGCGAGTAGAAAATTCCATGTACTCAAAAGGTAGGAATTTTTTTCGTAGCTACCAATAGAGCGGAGTGCCACGTTTTCCACGTACCTGCCTAGCTTATATTCTGTGTACTAGTGCAATGTTGACAAGATGAAAAAGCTGCATAGATGGACGAGTAAATATTTTCATCGTGTGGGTGGATGCGACACGACGCGACGGTTATATGTCTGCGATGACGATGACGATGGCACAGCACCAGGGCTCTGCTTAAGCTTGGGAAAAGCAAGTTATCCGGCGAACCACCTCATTAAGAAAAAGCTCGGATAATACGAAAAATTTCACCGTTTCATAATTAATCCTGGCAATACGCTTTTTTCTCGTTTACCTCGTAAATTAAATTTTCTCAGTCGGAAAACGTCGGTCGGCGACCACTTGGCAGTATGAAAATATCTCGCAACGCGAGACGTTCAATACCGTAAATCACGATGCACCGGTGGAGACATTTCATTAAATCAACTTACTCTGTGTGTGTGTGTGTGTGTGTGTGTGTGTGTGGGTACTGGGTATTTTGCTGCGAAATTTTTGTATGTACTTTTTTTTTTTTGCGAGTTGGTTGTTTCGTATACTTTGGAGTATTTCTTTCTTTTTTTTTTTTTTTTTTAATTAATACGGGTAAAATTAATTTTTAAGAACCAACGACGAACAACGTGTTAGACAAATTACCGAGGTTTTTAAAAATTAAAATTATGCATAGCAGAATTTTGGAGGGTAAATTGCGCTTCATTCCAGTTGCGAATCCCGCTGGTTATGAAAATTTACTTACTGTGCGCGTGTTACTCAGCATCGTTGATTAATAACGATGAGAAAAAATAAAAAAACCTCGGATACTGACAAATTTAAGAAAAAGTTAATATTTCAAACGTGAAGACTGCAGACAGTTCACGTCAACGTAGTAAGCCCCTGTATAAGTCGGCCCAATTTAAACTATATAAGTAAATCTGTCAGAGAAGTCTGAAAATCATACCGTCTCGTACCTATAGGCTCTTCTTCCAACTTGAGCTAATTGAGTATTTAAAATAAAACTGGTAGGTATATACGATTAAAAGATGAACCAGTCGAAATATATTATTCAGATGTCTAACTTTTTTACTTCCATTGAAAGGAAAAAGCGTCGCAATGCGTTGCCTTTTGAGTCTGATTTTCCTAAAGCTAAGGAAATGTGTAAATTGTACATTCATAGAATTAAACAAAGATGCGCCTTGGAATGTTTTTTTTTTTTTTTTTCAACACTGGTAAGGGTAACAGGTAGATATTGGAATGAATGTCTGAAAGCCTCTAAAAGACATATCCAGAACTACTACTAAATCTACATGCCAAATTTCAACATCCTAGCTCAATTTGGAGGGGGGATTACGTGAGACAAACTCGACAAATAGGAAAAACCGACAAAAAAACAACTTTTTCGAAGTTGTGAGGAGGTGCGATGAGGATAAAAAGTCGAGACCCCGAAAAGGCACATCTAGGATCTGTACTAAATTATTAGCATAGATTTTTAGTACACACATACACATTCGAAACCTCACTTTTTCTCGCTGGTGGTGCTGTACAGTTGTCTAAAAATTGAACAAACGAGTAATTTCAAAATTTCGATCCAATTATCAATCCAAGTGACGGATCTCGTAGACAAAAAGGCTGTAGTAGAGTAACGAAGACAATTCACCCTTGGGTCTCAGAAATCAAATTTTTAAGAGACTATTTGGACACTGGTAAAAGATAATTTTGAAGGATATTCGCGATTCTTTATTTCCTCACGGGGATGGGGGAGGGGTTACAGTAATTTTTTTTCTCCGCAAATGTTTAACAATTTTTTTCAAACTTGGTACAAAAGTGAAGGTATCTAGGGAGAGTGTTGTGGAATTTTTACAGACTTTTAGGACCTTTAGAATGAACTTGAAATGAACTTTGAAAACTTTGAAGGTGCTTGTAGACCTCCCATTTTAGAACTGAAATTTCAAAAAAAATTTCTCAATTCATTGAAAGTATTTTACACCAAGCGTATTTTGTTTCAAATTCAGAGATTTCGTTTCTACTCCCTTCCCACCTACCAAAACATCGCTTACGTGTTACAAAATGCCGCCAGTATCTTTAGGGTGAAGATCAAATTTACCATAAAGAGACTCTTTCTGATAAGTGGAATTCCCCTACCTCATCCATCACTCTTAATTGATCTGGGAGGATGATTTTTTGATACATTGAACAAATTTTGATTGTCCATGGATTTGCTCAAAAATGAACAATTTTCGCGATTTTTGTTCCTCAGGAATTATTCAGTCGGTAGTTTGATACTTCACAAACGAAAAAAAAAAATGATTTATCAGGGCTGCAGAAGGGGCTACCACTCCAAAAAAATATGCCAACTCCAAAAAGGAGGGCCTAAAAGCACCGTCAAAGTTTTCAACGCCCATTTCAAGGTCGTACGAAGAGTCCGAAAAATCTGAAAAAATTCCACAACACTCCCCCTAGATACCTTCACTTTCATATCAAGTTTGAAAAAAATCGATTGAAAATTCGCGTAGAAAAAAAATTAACGTAAAAATCCCCCAAAATTACATTTCTTCTGCTCCACCGCCCACTTGACAAAATAAAAAATCGCGAATACCCTTCGAAAGTATCTTTTACTAGTGTCTGAATCGTCCCTTTAAAAATTTAGCCTAAGATCAAATCGTCCTCTTTACCACGCTGAAGCCTTTTCCCCGCAAATGTTGTCATATACACATTTTGCCTATCGCTGTTATTGATGGGGCAGCATTCGTTTGAGTTTTGTAAGCCCCTTCAAATAATCAAAATAGACAATTTTTTTATATAACAAAAATTGTCACGATTTAGGTAAATTTTTTATTTTCAAAATTTTACACTGCACCAATTCTCTCCCCCCCCCCTCAGTCTGTAAAATTTTAGGACGAAAAATTAGCCCAAATCGTGGTTTTAAATAGTGAACTTTGTAGTAGGCAACGTTTACACCATTTTTAGTTGTGTACAAAATTTGCCTATTTTGATTATTTGAAGGGGCTCATAGACTTCAAACGAATGTTGGCCCTTCAATAACAGAGATAGGCAAAATATGTACATGACAAAATTTGTAGGGAAAATTTTTATCTACAAGATTCGCTGCTTGAATTGACGATCGGATAAAAATTTTTGAAATTACTCATTTTTTCAGTTTTTTAGGTGTCTGTACAGTCTCAACTGTAAGGAAAAAAGGGGCTTCGAGCGGGTACATTGAATTCGCCTCTATGAGTACAATGGATCTATGCTAATGCCTATCTCAATTAGCATGACACCCATGGCAGGTTCACGTTGAAATCTAAATAGGTACCTACAAAATACTATCTTTGGATCTTTGGAAATTTTTCATCAATGAAAATGTGATTATTACGATCTAGCAACCTATGGTGGATGAGGTGTGTGTGTGTGGGGGGGCGGGGTAATTAACAAAATCCGATTTGAGATCCTATGAGAGAGAAGAAAATCAATTTCCAGCATGTTAATGGAGAACTTCGGTAACTTAATTTCAATTATATACAATCCAACTTTGTTACAGCAGAATTTAAGTTGTTAAAGCAGTTGTAGGTATATATATATATATTTTTAATTTCACATTTGAATAAAGTTTTGAATTTTTTAATACCAATGAATTGTATATGAAAATAAGTCTTATAAATCCTCCATTAAAATTTTAGAAATTGTCGCAGTGAAATCTGAATAGCAGCAAAGTGCTATTTTTGTTCATCCATCACAGAAGGATTTGAACTTCCATTACTTTGGTAGTTCCTCTCATTATTGTGATCACTGGATAAGAGGGGGGGGGGTTGACCCTCAACCGCCCCTCCTTGCAGCCTGATTCTCGCGAATAATGAAAACGGTTAATAAGGATTTCACGTAAATTTTTCAAAGAAATTAAAAATAAAATAAAGCTCGAGCCAAGTGAGGCCAAGATTTTACTACACTCTTCTGTTCTTCATCTCGCCACGTCGCCGCAAACATCCAATTAACTCGATAAATAATCATCCGCGGTATAAAACAGCGATCGTAAAAACGAAGATGTACAACAAACGAGGGGTAAAAAGAAAGAGAGAAAAATCTACTCACAACTGTACCTTTGTTGGTATAACGAAAAAGCCACCACTTATGAAACCATTTCATTAAGACATGGCGGTGGGAATAAACCACCGCTGAGCAGAGACGCTGAGCGTTCGCTCGCTCGCGGAACTGAAAACGAGGGGGGTAAAAACAAAAAAAAAAAGTAAAAATAAAAAAAAAATAACAAAAATTAATTCCTTTTGTAAAACGAAAATCTTATATAGACCAAGTCGACGGCATGAAATTTTTAACCAACCGTTGTACAAGCACTTATACACGCGTGAGTACTTTTCTTTGTTTCGTTCGCTAATTTAGAAGCGAGAGAGTTTTACTCCTTGTTTTCTATAGGACTCTCCGACAACGTCGACAACGCCGACGACTTGGTCTATGTAGAAAGTATACGTACTACATAGATAGGTAGGTAGGTAGCTAGGTAGGTGGGTAGGTGGGTAGGTAGGTATACTATATACTTATTCGACGTGCGCGCAAAAACAAGAATACCCACCAGCCCTGGAACTCGAAGAGAGTTATACTATAAGGAGTCTTAAAGCCAAAGCCAACTCGAGAGGGAGAGTAAGAGGAAGAACGTTGTGAAATTCCAACTTTCATTAATATTAAGAAGGTGAATACTAGCGAATTGTTTTCTTTATAAAACAGACATTAATATTTGAAATTATAAGAACAAGCTTTGAATTTAATGTTGCAGAAAACGCTGATACCTTTTGCTACTTTATAATTCCCGCGTAGCTATATATTCTGTATATTCTCGTTTAGGTTTATTCTTCTTTATTATTATTTTTTCCTCCCTTTTCTTCCCCTTACCACCGCCTACCGCTTACCTACGTTCTGTTCTTACTCTCTTTTTTAAACCGTCAATGCTTCCTTTCTTAAATGCTCTTTTCATATTTCTCTCTTACCGCGTATAAGGATACACTACTACACCCCTTTGCCGAGGTGAGCACCACAAACGGAGAAGAGCGGAAAGGTTTTCATTTTACAAGCTTTTTATTGCGTTCGAATACACGCTATTATTTTCGTTTAGTTTAACCAACGAAATTGTTAATATTTTAAGACACGAGCTGAGTTCAACTGTGTCGCTCTAATACACTACTTCCGAGTACATGCCAAAGCCACTCTGTATAACTTTACACGTTGACGTATTCGACACTTGTTGCGTGTAAGTTGGCAATGAAAATCATTCGAAAGATTCGACAAGTATCGAAATTCTAGTCGTACATATCGCGTACTAATTTGAAGCCAGGCTATACTCGTATAGAGGCATATTTGGTAGAATTATTCAGATAGACGATGGATAAGATATCAAATACCTCTCTTGTTATTACATCAGTCATATATGTATAGAGGGTGTTCTGTCTCGACAGGAAGCTCCTTTAGCCAAGAGCTATGCAATACATATCCTGATTATTCATGTGTCTTTGCCTGACTTTCGGATTTCAGGAGCAGAGATACGCTCGTTTGAAAAAAATTTAAGATATTTTCCCTACCAGGAAATTATTTTAGATCGGCGATATGTAATGCTAGATTTTTAGCCTGATTTTCTATAGCACATTGCCGATGAAAAGCAGGCTATTACAGTCTATCGATGTGAGGAAGACGAAGCGGGAGGGGGGGAGAAGAATATCAATTAAATTCGTTTCGGGGTGCTAAAATACCAATAAGATCATTTTTGGCCATGTCAAATACGTAACTTTATTATTTTCCCCCCAAACTGCAAGATCATTTACTCTGCTCAATACTGGTCAAAAGGCTCAGTTTGGCGGCGGATTAGATATACATGAGTCGAAATTTAGTTATGCCCAAATTTGGAGTAGATGGTGCTGAGAGCCCAAAATCGCAAAAAATGTTCCTTTCTGAATCGATCGATAGACAATCTCTAAAATTATTTAATATATCCATTTCCACTTTTTTCTAACCTTGAAAAAGGGCTGTTCCTCCCCTATCTGTTCTTCAAATTGAGCTAGAAAGTTGAAATTGGGTATGCATATTTAGTAGAAGCTATGGATATGCCTTTAAAGGGTTTAAACTTTTCCCATCAATTGCACCCATCCCCCGGCTTTTCTAATTAAATTTCACTCTAAATTGAGTTAGGAAGATGAAATTTGGTGAAAAGTATGTCAAAATCACAAAAAAAAAAAGATGAAAAATTGTTAAAAATTGACCTGAAATATGAAAATGAAAATATCATCGAACATTTAGTAAAAATAAGGTAAAAATTGGTAAAAAGTGCAGAAAATTGATCAGAAATTATGAAAAAATATTGAAAAAAGAGAGGCAAATGACTTAAAATATGAGAAAAATTGCTAAAAACAATCAAAAATTTCGTGAAAATTAGATAAAAATACGTGAAAAGTGCCAAAAATTAACCTAAAACGTAAAAAAAATCATCAAAAATTTGATAAAAATTTTTATAAAAATGAAAAATTGATCGTCAATGAGTGAAATTTGATCTAAGACATAAAAAAAAAAGATCTAAAATTGGACAAAAAGTGCAAAAAATGGGTCACAAATCAATAAAATTGGGTAAAAATTTCGATGAAAACAAGTAAAAAGTGCGAAAAATTGATCACCAGTCAAGAAAAAATATCAAAAAAATAGGTAAAATTTGACTTAAGATACGCGGGAAAAAATTTATTGAAAATTAGGTAAATTTATGATAAATAATGGGTAAAAAAAGCAGAAAACTGATCAAGAATCACGAAAAAATGTAGGAAAATTGGTGAAAAATGAACTAAAATATGCAATAATTGTTAAAAATTGTCGAAAATTGATCAAAAGTTACAAAAAAAATTCACGTAATTCAATCTAAAAAAAAAGTCATCTAAACTTGAGTAAAAAATTTGATAAATATGGATACCAAGTCCAAAAAATTGATCGCAAATCAAAAAACCAATATGATCGCAAGTGGACTTAGGCCAGTAAAGTTCGATGAAAATGTAAAAAAATGTTTGAAAATTGGCGAAAATTGTGTAAAAATTGCAAAAAATTGCACAAAAATCCGAAAAAATGTTGAAAAATTGGTGAACTTTCGATGATTAAGAACCGCTGAAATGGTTTAAACACCACAAAATTTAAATAAGTCGCTAAAAAAAATAACCAAAAAACCACATATTTCGGGCTATGAAGGGGTGTAATGGGGTTGAAAAGATGAGATCACTAATTTCAAGTTCCTAGCACAATTTGGAGGAGGTTATGCCAGGAACAAACTCAAAAAATAAGAAAAAACGACCAAAAAACCATATATTTGAGGCTGTGAGTGTGTGAAATGGGGTTGAGAAGTCGAAACCCCCAAAAGGCACATCTAGGGTTCTTGCTAAAAGTACATATCTAATTTCAAGTTCCTAGCACAATTTGGAGGAGGTTATGCCAGGAACAAACTCAA
>FIZR01030963.1:0-10502 GCA_900060175.1 Ferrisia virgata
TTTTTTGGGGGGGGGGGGGGTATATTGACAACTTTGCAACATAGCATATACATCAATATTTTGGTTTGTTTGGAATTTTTAAAGCTCAAAAACAAGGAAAACAAAAAACCAATATTTCCTTTTTTTGATACTTGAAAAAGCAATTTTCTCAAAAATTTCGCCCTCCCTTCCCTCGAATACATATACATAATATTCTGCACTCATCACACGCGAAAAAGTTGAACCAACTTGCCCTTTTGAAAAAGTTCTCCGGAAAGGCTAAGTTAAATTCAAGGTCTCTGTTGTGCTTCTATAATTTTCAATCCTAACGACCTCTTTGCTACTCCTACCTTTGATTAAGAAAAAGAATCGTAGAGCGCTACTTCGCAACTCGAGCATTTAACTGAAACTAGGTTGAAAAAGCACCGCATTAAGGTGTTTTCTTTGTTGTTTGTAAAAAAAATTCAAATGAAAAAAAATCAAGCGTGGAAGAAATTTTCAAAGTGCATGTTCTTGACCTTGAAAAGTTTTGTATAAACTCCTTTAGGACTCGAATTTTTTCGAGAAAATTACCGAGGCTAAAAGGTGTTTGTACTTAATCTATTTTAATTAATCCTTTTCAGTTTTCCTCCGAAATTTTTTGCCTAATTTCCCATGTCATATTGATAATGAAAAAGCTACTGTCGTCCATCAACCTATGGCGGATGAGGGGGAGTATCAACAAAATCCGTTTTGGAGCCCTGGAAATCTATTGACCTCGTTTTCGGTGATATCAGATATTAATCCCTCCCTCCCTGGACTAAAATCATGTACTCTACTTCATACGAACAAAAATCGATAAAATTTGGGAAATAGGCTTAACCTATGTATTTTTAAACCAATGAATGGGCAAGCCAAAGTTGTGTAACATATCCAAAAAATCAGCTTCCTAGGTGAATTAGGAGAGGAGATATGAGGGTTTTTGTGCTTTTTGACCTTGAAAAAGGGCTGTTCCTGCTCTATCCCCCTTCCAAATTAAGCTAGGAAATTGCAGTTTAATGTTTTAGTGAAGGCCATAGTTGTGCTTTTTGGGGGCTTCGATTTTTCAAACAACTTCCCTCTCCCCCGCTTCCTCACAAAAATTTGTCAACAGTATTCAAAACGTGAGAACAAAAAAAGAATAAGTACTGCTCGAGCGAATGATAACCTAAAAACTTAAGAAAATCTCAAAAGTGTTAATAATTTTACATTTTTTGGAGCATTTTGCCATTTTTTTTTTCAAGTTGTGCCTCAAAAATCAGCTGGTCTATAAAATTTGTCACTCTTCTCCTTTCCACATTTAACAAAATAAACTCCCTGCTGAGATCTCTTCAACAGTGACTAGATTTTTTCATGAAATGTGGACGTTATAAAAAATCAACTTCTCAGAACTCACCTGCTATAAATAAAGCAAATCGTTACTTTTTCTATTCCATGAGTGGATAATTTGAATATCTTCTTTATTTTATGAAAATCAGGCTCAAAAAGCATCCCATTGCAGTGCTTTTTATTACGATTTCGAAACTTTACAAGAAAGAAGCAGGGAGCATGCATGATGATTATGTCCTGAATCTCATATCTTTGGAATTTCAGTAGCCTAATTTTCTATGTCATATTGGTTATGAAAACCAGGCTATTACAGTTTATCTGCCTATGGTGGATGCGGAGAGACAATCAATAAAATCCGTTTTGGGCCTTCAAGAAGACCATTAAGACCAGTTTTGGCCATGTCAGATATTTATTTTTATCTTATTTTATTTTAATTTTTTTCCTCAACCACTAAAATCATTTACTCTGCTCGATACGGACCAAAATCGCTTCAATTTGGTTAATGGGCTCACTTTGGCAGCGTATTAAATATATATGAGTGGGGATGAGCTAGGCCGAATATTCAGCTATGCCTCAATTTGGGGGAGGGGATGCTGAGGGTTCAAAAACTCACAAATTGTTTCTTTTTGAACCAATCGATAAAGAATTCAAAGCTGTATGATGTATCCAAAAATCAACTTTCTAGGTCGATCAGGAGGAGAGATATGAGGGTTTTTCTCCTTTTTGACCTTGAAAAAAGGTTGTTCCCCTATCTCCCCACCAAATTGAGCTAGAAAGTTGAAATTTGGTACGTACATATAATAGGCACCTTAGGTGTGCCTTTTGGGGGTCCCGACTTTTCAGGTCCATTACACCCTCCCACAGCCCCAAAAAGGTGGTTTTTGGTCAGTTTTTTTCACATTTTTTGAGTTTGTTTCTCGCATAACTCCCTTCTGAATTGGGCTGTGAAGCTGAAATTTGGTATGTATACTAAGTAAGATTTGTAGATGTGCTTTTTGGAGGTTTCGACATTTTAGCCACATTGAACTCTTTCTACAAGCAATACTGATTAGGCGATGCTTTTTTTCAATTCTCGTGATTATAACATATATTTCACAAATATCAGGTTGAAAAAACATCGCATTTTGTGCTGTCATCTTTCAAAAAAGAAAAGTAAAAAGTGCGAAATCGTGGTTTTTACCTGTTATTCTGGTATCTTTGAGAAAAAATAATATTTTAAACGTTTTAAACGTGCGATAAATTTATATTATTTTTTATTAAAAAATGCAATGTAGCGTGAAAAGGGTTTCCAATCATTAATTATTTGGTATCCTTCGATATGTGCATACATATTATTTACTTATCATTTAGAGCATTTTTTAATATCAATATTACGCAACGGTTAAGCAGGTACTAAGGGTACAAAAGGTAGGCACATATCTTGATTATTAAACTAGGCCCAATGTATCAGATTCATGTAAATATCAGTTTGAAAAATAAAATGCCCACCTACCTAATAATACCTGCATAGAATATGCAAAGAAGAAAGAAAACCCGTCGGTTGGTTGGTATAGGTAACTGGATAGGTATCCTGTATAGACCATACAATACCCATATGGATACATTATTCATATATGTACATACATATACCCACCAAACAAGGAAGTTGATATGTACTTTTAATATATAAAACCCAATAAAGTGGCAATGGTTGATGTATGTTTTCAAGTTCGAAGGTAAATTAATGAAAGTGTTTTGAAAACAAGCAGCGACCCACAACTTGAAATTACTTTTATACATTAAAGTACGTGGATCAACTGCTAAAAAGCTAATTAATATAGTTTTTGCGTTTTTTTTTTTTCTCTCCTTTTTGCTTGTTGCAGCGCCAAGCATGGTTTTGTAAATTGTGTTCAAGTTACAACCAGATTAAAATGCCGTAAAGAGGAAACGATATTCATAACAAGGATTGCCGACACCTTATCAAACACCAGGGTTTTTTCTCCTCATTGTAAAAATATCAACGTCACCTTATGTAGTTCGGCAGAACGTCGGTCGTATTTGAGAATACCTATTTTATTAATGGTTTTAGCAACGACGATTGTTTCGATTTGTAAATTATTTTACGGTTAGTTAAACCCGCTCGTTGCTGCGTTATAAATTTTTTTTTTACCCAACGTAAGCAATACTTACCGCGTAAATCTGAAAAAATTACCAACTTAGTAAGAAAACACAATATTTCAACGGAATGGCACCTATTTTGTACCCGAAATAAAGGTGTAAACATGATTAATGACGACCGCGGGAAATGCTGAAATGGATGTTTAATTTTTCAACAACGCGTTTCGTTACGTTGGTAAAACAATCGTGCAAGAGTTGAAATGTAGTGTACGATTTAGATTATTTAAAACCCAACCAATGATGATGGCTGCGTTTTTTGGTAAAAGGATTTTTCAATAATCGTTTCCGCTCTTACTATTTATTAGAGCTCGATGATCTGACTGACGTAAGACTTGAGTAATATATAGACCTACCATCAGAACGTAGGTTGGTAAGTAAACTACTTGAATTAAGACGTATCCGTATTGGAAAAATATTACAAAATATGATTGAATTAATGAACTACGTGCTCGTACATTTTTTTTTTCTCAAGGAGAAAAAGTGGAAGAAGAAGATGTTATAGATTAGCTATTGCATTTCATCTAGTCCATTAAAAAACGAAGGTATTTACGAAGGGTAAGAAGGTACCTAGAAGGGAGAAACCATGGAGATAATCCCAGAAGGATGCCAAAACCACCAGAAAATTTGGTTCTCACTCTGTACTGTTTCAGGGAAGCCTTAAATGAAAAAAAAAATTACAAGAACAAAAATGTATTCTACACTAAATTCTGCATCTGATAAAATTTTTATATTTTCAAAAAACTCAATTCTTCATGCAGTAAGGGCTGTCCAATTTTGACCCCTTTTTAAATTTTCTTATATTTCAGCATAACAAGTTTCCTTTATAGTTCTATAACCATTGGGATGGACATGGGCTATGAATTGATGTTTCAAAATACCCAATGTTATTTCTTTAGTCAGCCTTTTTTACTTTTTTTGTGTGTGTGTACGCAAATATTTTTTCATTACATTTATTGGATAGAGGGACAGTGTCGTGGCAAGGAAAATTTACGAAGGCAGTATAAAGGATGGTATGAAGATTTTTTCAGTTAGGCAGTAATGTAATCCGAAAAGATAAACACAAAGAAGTGAACTTGCAACAAAAAATTAATGATTTATTTATCGATTTAATACGAAATACGACTAAAATATCACTAAATTTGTGCTTTTTAGCACCAGAAATCTCATCTAGCAACATGGTAGCAGAGCGTGGTTTTTGTTGCTGAAACGTATCATTTCAGTTATACATATTTTAATGGGGTGCTATAATTTCATGTAGGTTCTCTCGTTCGTTATAATGTTCCTTTGAAAATGCTCGAATGTAAAAATCATCCCACAAAGCTACGCGAGATTTCTAACATATTGGGCATGGTTGAACTCTCGCGTAGTTCCATGGAACTAGTTTTACGTTTGAGAGTTTTAAAGGGAACAAAATGGCGGGGGAGAGTATCCATATGAAATTATAGTACCTTAATTTTAGTTGTATTTTGTATTAAATCTATAAATAAATCATTACCTTTTTGTTGTGAGCTCACTCCTTCGTTTTCCTCTTTTCAGATTACATTAATTCTTTCCCGCCTACAAAAAACCTTCATACTACCCTTTACACTCCCTTCATGAATTCTTCTCGTCATGACAGAGGTGAAAGGGTAAGAGGATAGAGTACATTGTGTTCGGCACAATTCTTCTTCCAAGTTTTGTAATTTTTTCATGGGTCACTGATTTTTTGATTGAACATAAATTTTTATATTTTTTCTTTCAGTTTATGATTTTTTAGGCTGATTTTCTATGTCATATTGTCAATGAAAACCAGAAAATAGAATCAATTTACCTATGGCAGATGGAGAGGGGAGCATAGGCATCGCCATATGATGTGCCAGGTGCGCTTGGGCTCACCCTAATTTTTCCAGAATTTTTTATCCTCCAATGATTGAAAATTTTCAAGTGAATTTCTCATTTTTCGGAGAAAATATCACCATAAAATCTTGAACAAACCCATGAAAATAAACTTCACTCAAGTGTTAACCCTAAAAAAATTAAGCTATCAAGAACAACAATTTATTTCAATTATTCAATTTCCAGAAACACACTGTCACGGTTCCAAAAAATTCAATCCACCCCCTCCCCTCACAATCCAGCCCATAAGCCTTTTTAGGTTTCATATCTACGTTTTGAGCTGCAGATACAAAATGAATAAAATGTGAGAGGAGGAGAGTGGGGCAATGTAGGAAAAAGGTGTTAAACTGCTACTAGCTTCGGGTCCCACAAATTTTTTATCTGGCGAGGGAACCTTCTCTACTATCCGACTCCGATTTGAACTAGATAGGAAGAGTATGCCAGCCAGCTCCCTCCCTCCCGAACCAAATTTTCAGCTGCTTAAGCTCATTTTTGGATTTTTGGTGAATTTTCAAATATTTGCATTGCTGATATCTGATAAATAAAATTGGGTTACTATCTCATATTGGCCCCGCGAATCGATCTATCATATTTTCTAGACATTTTGAAGGCTCCAGAAAATGTTTGTTTTTCAGGATTTTAAAAAATAAAAAAATTGAATACGTTGAGACGTTTATTTGAGAAAAATTTATTTGCCAACTAATCTGGAGCCCGTGATTCAACATATCACATTTTCCTAGCATTCTAGAGCCTACGATAAAGAATTTATTTCTACAGGATTTTTTTAATTTTACAGGGTGACAGGATATGAACTTTAGCAAATGAAAATTTTATCCTATCCTATTGTCACACCTTTTAACAGATTAAAGTAGCTTCCTTGAAATTTCCAGCCGGACAGTTGAAAATTAATTTTCTCATCATCTTGTGGATATGTTGGATTCAAATCTTCAAAAGTTCGCCAAAAATCTGAAAATGCACTTCAGCCGCTGAAAATTTTGGTTTCAGGGAGGAGGGGTTGAAATGATCTTGCCATTTAGCTAAGTTTCATTTGGATATAAATTCAGTTATCCTCCTCGCCTCCAAATTTGGGAGAAGATGTGTTGAGTAGCGAAAATGGTAAAAGTTGATCCTTCTTAAGTCAATGGATAAAGAGTTAAAAGTTGTATAACATATCTAAAAATCAGTTCCAGCCCCTTCACGTCAATTAGAAGAGTAGATATGGGAGTTTTGCATTTTTTGACCTCGAATATCGGATCGTTCACCCATATCTTTCCTCCAAATTGAGGCAGGGGTTTGAAATTTAGCATGTATATTTACCGAGGGTCTTGGATGTGCCTTTTTGGGGTTTCTAATTTTCAGCTCCATTGCACATCTTTCTAATTTAGGTCATTCTGTGTTTTATTCGTAGCTGTTGTTCCAAGTGAACTGTTACCAGAATTTTTTTGTTCAGCTTTTCAATCAGTTCGCCATCATCTGAATTGAACGGGTGGGGGTTGAGATGTTTGACATTTCAACCTCTTATCGCAGTGTTTCTTGCAATGATTCCTTTGCAATTTTAAAGTTGTTCTCCAACCTAGAATTGGTCCAGTTTGACTTTGAAGTGATTTAAAAAATTTTCTAATTAATTGTAAGTTGCTATAAGGACTTCTTTATTCAAATACTTGATAGAAATTTCTAAAAATAAGAATCAGCTTGCCGACGAATTTATTATTTTAAAATTTTAAAATAACCTGTTAAGACAACGAGTAATTATTCTCAGTGGTAAAATTTTTTCCCATTCAAGATCATTGAACAGGTACCTGTGTGAAATTGATTTCTTTTTTTTTTTTTGTATTGATTTGAAGCTCTTTTTACTCCTTCGTTTACCGTATTAAACTATCTAAGATACATGTATATCCTTAATAATAATGGACTTTTACATTTTTTTCTATCGATTTTGTATTGTCTAAATATTTGATTTGTGTAAAAATACAAAAATATACTATATCTCGTTGTTGTATGTGTAATAAGTATATAGGCATAGGCATTTGCAGAAAATAGCCTTGGCGTATGTGTAGATTGTGTACCTATTCGTATTGAGAAAATAAACCCTGGGCCATCTTTTTTCTTTTATATTCTCTTACGAAACAATGTGAAATTATTTCAACGTTGATAAGTCTCTAATTGGTGGGTCCTCGTATATTTTTTCCAAACCGTAGAGCATAGACCTATCCAGCGAAGGGTATTTGAAAATGAGAAAATTACTATTTCGCTAAAAAGCATCAGTGGGTGGAATCAATCTAAATCGGACGAAATTTTTAATTGAAAAAAAGAAAGGGGGAAAAAAATCTTGGAACGGAAACCCTCGGTAAAAATTGATGTGCTGAAAATTTTCGTGCACGAGTTAATACCGAGATGTCGTAAAAGAACGAACGTTTTTAAATGATCGATTATGTAAGAGGGAAAAAAATTCATTTCGAAGATAACCGGGTGAACGTGTGTTTCAACTCTTGGCGAAGGAGTTTGTTTGATTTACAATAGAAAAATAAATAATATAAGGTCTACACTTATACATATATACGTAGGATACATTATATAGTTTCTCAGATAGATTATGTGTATCTGTATGTGTGTGTATATTTGTACGAAAAGCTCTCATCCAGTACATACAAATAACCTAAGCTGAATAATTTCCAACGAAATCGACGCGCGTGCATTTTTATTACGATATATTTTCTAAAAGTAGAAAGAAAATAAATGCTACGTCCGTATTTAATTTATAGGTATTTGTTATTCGATTTTTATCCATATTCTTTACGATTATACCGCACCACCAACTGAGTAAATATTTTGTAAAACTTGGAATAACAATTTTAATAATGACGTTTAATAAAATGCTGAAATACCTTCTGGTGAGTATCTCGCAACTTTTATACCAATTTCCCAACGGCTAAAAAGTTACCAGATAACATTTTCATTGTACTTACTACTTACTTACTTACTTACTCATTCACTCACTACAGCTACATGGAATTATCAAAAGTAAGTACCTACCTACCTAAGCTGGCTATATTCTCGATACAAAAGAGAAAATTTAATTAATAACTGTGGTTTCGAAAAATTTCTTTTATTAAAGTTCCAAGAAGGAGGTACGTAGACATACTGGTATATGATACGCGTTGAAATACTGAAAAAGTTTTCTTTTTTTTTTTTTTTTTTAATTTATATTTTCATCTTACTTACACATCTACTATTCATTCAACGTAGTTGTCAACTGAAGAATACGCGTAAGTACAATTCCCTATAGATTCGTGAAAAATAGTCTATCGAAGTTTTCGTTGTTTAAATGTTAACATTGTATAAAATAACAATTAAATACCTACCGAAGTATAAGTTCATCTAAAATTCTTAGTTTTACAAATTTTATTTACTCGAAACAGGTAAGTAACATTTAATTACCTACAAGTTGTATGCTAATTCGACTTAGATACTTACTAAGTAGCAAGTTCAGTCGATATGTTATTAAGTAGATATAATATAAATTTTAAGTAGTGATCTTATTATTCAGGTAAGTAACTTATCTTTAGTTTGATATTATTTACACGTGTTAGTTCCCATATTTCTGAGATGAATTTCAAATGCATTACGACGCGAATAAGTATATTATTATGATTTTCCCATGACGTGCTTTTTACTTTCGTTATGATGCGATTTAGAATACCTTACGTAGGCTGCATATAAGGGGAGAAAAGAACTCTAGAATTTAATACCATTTAAAATTGGTTTTTCCAAACAAATACAATTTTGAGTTTTTTTTTTCCTGCCTAGATAGGTATTTCATGCGTGTATATTGCAGCGTTTTATGAGTTCGCCTATTACATTATCTAAGTATGGAGCAAACTTACTCTCACAGAAATGTTCAATGGTGGGAACAACGTAGTCTGAATTTTTATCAAAAATTGTTATTCCATTTGTGCCATAGGCCTACCTACACCTAACTTTTTTCGCCGCATAAAATGTTTTGTTGTGATTCCCTTATACGAGTACCCACGTGTGTATTTAAATTGTGCACGACCAGAAAATATTTGCGTTAAAAAGAAATTTTACAAATTGCTGCGCTTGTACGAAATGGGCAGACTGATCTTTTAGTAAAGATATTAAAAAAAAAAATCAAGTATATATGTTTTGTATGAGAAACGAACTTGGTTGAGAAAAGGAAGAAGGAAGAGGAGTATTAACAAAATCTATTTTGTTGTGCTAGAAAAGGACAATTTGGAGCACAAAGGAGCCGGATCAAGAAAGTAAGTTGATATTCCATCCATCCCAGTATCGATATGTTACACGCTGTTTAATCCTTTTTCGATATTTTTCCACAGTTACACAAATAACCGGGTTCCCGAATACAAACCGGATAGTATCTGATAGTGATGGGATATCAAAATGGTGATATCAATATATATCGATATCCCTTCCGATATCAAAATATCGATATCTGGAAATGATATCGATATGTATCAACTTTTTTGTTACTCAGTTAAAAAGCCCAAAAAAAGCGAATTTTTTCGTAAAATTAGCAACATTTTACTGTGTGCAAAGTCATGAAATTGACGAATAAACAATAAAAATAATAATTTCAGCTCAAACGTTAAACGTAAAACCTTCCCGCTAAAAAATATAAAATACTAAATTACGTATGATGAATTTTAGAAAGAAAAATTTGGAAATTTCTTTCCAATTTTCGTTGAAATACATCATTTTTTGGTATCGATACGATATCGATAGTATCGATATCTCGCTGGATCAATATCAAAAGTATCGATATTCTCATCACTAGTATCTGATTATAATCAAAATATTCTTATGATTGATTGTTTTTAATCACCAGCCAATCAGATGAAAGAAAAAAAAAAGATTCATATGAAGAACGAAAAATGAAAAGGTTAAATCGGTTGTGTCGACTCGGGGCAAAATCGTTCATAATAAAAGCTTCCGATTCTCAAGCAAACCCTAATATCTAGAGCCTGAAACTCCTTGAATTTTTATCAGGTATTTTGGATGTTTATCAGTGTTGCCAACTTAGCATCCCAGATGCTAGATTTAGCATAATTTGATTTTTCAAGATGCTAAAATTTAATGTCTGGAATCTAGCATCTTATTTTAGCATA
>FIZR01030964.1:0-30934 GCA_900060175.1 Ferrisia virgata
ATAGAAGGGGGGGGGGGGGTGTCGAAATCAGTGGTAGAGGAAGAAATGAATTTTAAAGCGCACAATTCAGACCATTAAAGGCCACATTTAGAACCCCACTAAAGTTACAAGTCAGATTCGTATACAAGGAATAAACCACAGCTCACGTCCTAGCTTCGATAGGGCTGCTTGCAATAAGGAAAATCAACCAAAAATCAACATTTTCGAGACTGTGAAGAGGTGCAACGAGGAAGAAAAATCAAACCCCCCAAAAGACACATCTAGAACCTAAGATAAATCTACAAACCAAATTTGAGCTTCCTAAATCAATTTTGAGGGGAGTTGTGGGAGGAATAAATTCAAGAAATAAGAAAAACTGACAAAAAACTACAGTTTTGAGGATATGAGAAGGTGCAATGAGTCTGAAAGGTCAAAATCCCAAACAGTACATCTATGGTCTCTACCAAGTCTACATACCAAATTTTAATTAAAGGAGGAACAGCTCTTTTTCAAGGTCAAAAAAGAGAAACTCTCTCATATCCCCCCCCCCCTCATTGATCTAGGAGGCTGATTTTTGGATATGTTATACTACTTCAGATTACCTATCGTTTGGCTCAAAAACGAATAATTTTTTCCATTTTAGCCTCTTAGCACTGCTTCTCCCGAATTTGGGCATAACTAAATTTTGACCACAGGTTAAATCCACTCCAGAATATCAAATAACCCACTAATCTAAGCTTATTTCCCCCAAATTTGATTGATTTCGGTCGGTATCGAGCTGAAAAAATGATTTTTAGTTTTAGTGCAAAAAGAATAAATATCTGGTACGGCCACAAATGGTCGCAATGGTCTTCGAGGACCTCAAAACGGATTTTGATAATATCCCCCCCCCACCCGTCGCAGGTCGATAGAGCGTAATAATTTTAGCAAACTTTTAAACGTCTACAATTTGATCTATGTACTAAGCAGATGACTTCATAAATAAATCGAAGGGACAAAAGGGGTAAATTATCAATTTTCAAGGTCTAAAAGTAGGAGAAAAACCTGATTTCACCCTTTCGAATTTTTGAAAAAACTCAGTTTGGATACATAATTACACATGTTTTACAAATAATTTCTTTCTTATTGTTACCTTCCCCCCTCTTCACCTTCTTCCGCAATTGATCAAATTTCTAAGTTCGCTGATGGAAATTTTTCCAATCTTTTGTGGGAAAAATCCTAGAATGAAATTTTACCTCGATTTCAAAAATCAACACGAATTTTGAATTTATGAACCATGAAAAGGGGATTTGAAAAAGTTCTAATGTTTCTCACCATGTGACATGCCGTAATCCGTTCCATAAAAGGAGTTTGATGATTTGGTTGGAGAGAGAATGGAGTGCTAAGCCCTCAGGATGGTAAACAGCAGTAAATGGAAGTTAAAAATGTTTCTGTAAAGGGGGGGGGGTTGAGAGCTTAATTTCTACTGCTGAACAAAAATTAATGAACATCCGAACAAATCGAGGGCAAAATTTTGAAAAAAATCGGATTGCATTTATTGAAATTTTAGCTTCGATTTTGTAGGTTTTACGAGAAACACTCATATTTTCATCAATGTTTGTGATGTTGTGAACAATTTTTCAAAATTTAATTAGTTAAAAAAATGTTCAGTAATTTGTTCGATATTCATTATGCATAGAAAAACTTTCTGGGAGAGGGGGGCTACATCAACATCTGGGAGACTTGGCCCCCCACCACGACTCCCTTAACACCACCTATGATAAGTTCTCTTGTATATTTTTTTTTCAAATTAGGCAAAAATATAACCTTTGATGCAGAAAATCAATCACCATCTAAATATCTTAGATTCCACCCCCTTCTCTCTGCTTCAGACTTACGAAATCGCTTACGCTTAAAATTTAATGCTCGATATTTGGAGTTGTACTGAACGAAAAATTTTAAATTACGAAATTTTCAAGAAGATTGGTTCATACTTTCTCTTGATTTTTGAATTTTTGAAGATTTCAAAACCTATAATATTGAATCAACTTTTTGAAGTTTTCAAGTGGGAGGGATACGTTATTAAACATTAATGCGGGGAGTAAAAAAAAAATGTAAAATTTTGGTTCAATTTGAAAAAAATGCACCAATTTTAGTAATTTATTGGGGGAGGGGGAGGGGGTGTAAAATTTTTCCATGTCCCACGTCCTGAACTCCGTACTACAGAATTATTGGATTTAATCATTTGGCACATTCCAACGTAAATTTTTTTTTATTATTCCGAATTTTTTTTTTCGATCCGTTCTGATGTATTTTTTTGAAAGGTATAAATCGTTGGGCCTTGGTAAATAATCAAAAGTGGTATAGGACTCAAGTGCTACTAGTATAGGTCTCCAAGGAGATGCACAAATTCAAATAACTTTGTGACCAGCATGCATCGCCATGCTTGGAGATATTTCGAAAATCGACAGATCAACTTCATTTTGAGTTAGCAAAAAGAGCGCAAAATTTTGTATGGTGTATTACCGACTCAAAGTCGAGCATTTCTGCGAATTTGGTCAAATCTCAGGATATTTTTTCTTCTTGATCTGCTGCAAGCCCCTGCGCAGGACTTTTCCAAAGGACGGGTTTGAGGTTTTTTAAAATCATGTCACCGTTTCATAATTACCTACCTCAGAGTTGGATTCAAATTTTCAATGCCGAGATGTTGGTGGGGAAGGGGCGAGCCACACTTTAGCAATTTGCGAAAATTTTAGAAAAAATTACATTTTTTATCATAAAAACAAACTCCAGTTTTGGAAACATTTGAATGATTTGCATAATTTTTAGGCTTGCTAGCTCCATTTCCTAAGAAAATTCAAGTTTTTTTCAGCTCAAGGGCGGGATGTGTGTTGAAAAAATTGAGATTTCAGGAGTTTTCCAAAATACAAGTATATACGTTTGTAATAAAATATTGCCATTTATAGCGAACTGGATAAATATCGTTTTAAACAAAACAAGTGCATTGCACTGAGCGTAATGGCAAAAATAGCTTCAGTAGACCTTGTAAACTGAGAAAAATTATCACCAAAACGACCTTTAAAACATTGCTTTTAAAAACTGTATTGACGTAAGATTTGTAATTGAACCAAAACTGATAAAGCAGTAGCATTTTAAAGTGTACAGAGTTAAACGAAAGTAATTTTTGATACCGAAAGGAAAAAATTGTTTCAAATACGAAATACTTAACCTCAATTTATTCCAAAATAAAAATCAAAGGAAATGTGTACTAGTGACCTTTTGTCACTGATTGCTTTATTGGATAAAAGTAAGCCTAATACCTCAGAATTTTATTTAAAACTAATGATAACGCGCAAGCTTATTTACTAACAATTCCCTAATTAAATACCCACGATTATCAAAATTTAAATCGTATCGTACGAAGTATGTTTTAAAATTAATGTAGATAAAATTACCCTCAGCTTAAGCATTAAGCAGTACTGGTGTTTCATCTGAGACGAGCAAAATTTATTGGTATCATGGTATGCCATTAATTTTACTTAGGTAATAGGTACACACGTTTACCAGCGAGCATCAGCGTGGATTTTGAATCAATCGAATAGTAGAATTTCATTATTAAAATACCACGTTTTATCTAGGTATAATGATAAGATGGTTTTTTGACCCGTTAGATTAATTTGTTTGCTTCATACTTATCCATATGATCAAAATTTATCTCCTATTAGGCTTTGAGATTAACATCCGCATTTATAATAGCTGAATATCGCATCACATTTTACGCCCTACTTACTCTTAAGAATAATACAACACTACACTCAACGCACAACATTATTTCGCCAAAACTTCCAAAATTAACCTATTTGCATCCATCAGGGTCACCACAGTCAAAAAAGATAAAAGTAAAATTAACGCGCGCTATGATAATCGAGCTCATTACGAAACCTTTCAATACAAAGTATACTCTTTTGTTTTAACGGTTCCGCCAAATTACATTTCGACGATTACAAAACTTTTAGCGGGAAAAATCAACTGATAGAGTAATAATTTAAAATAGATAAACCAGAACGTTCGTATTGTAATCGAACCATACAATTTCCTTGTTGGTAAACCGACGCCAACATTTAAGTCACGTTGATTGAACTGTTGTTCATTTTCTCAATTGTTTACATACATGTTGTTGTGACAGTTGAGCAAGAAGCCATAATATAAAAGCGGAGGTACACTGCGTACACTATTCTTATGTACAGTTAACCCAAATTGGCTGCATTTGCGGAAACTGAAAATGGAGATACCGATTCCATATATAGTGGGTGGAATTTCAAACGCAGTTTTATGTAAAAATGCGACGAGTATACGTTCGAGATGTATCAGCAAATTCAATTTAATCCTCAATCGACATTACCGAGTAATACGCAATTAGCCTGAAGGTATTACGAGTGTTTAATAATTATGACCTTCAAAAAGTTAGGTATACTCTAGACAGTTTTCATACATTAGAAATTCATAGCTGGATCGTACTTGACGAGCAGTGGTAAATAATTTCAATAGAAACCATTGTAGAAATATAAACTTGACATTGTGTTTCACATTTTGATCGAATCACCATCAAAATCATATTTTCAAAAAGTTCAAAACTTGCGCCCAAATCGGACGCTATAAAAAATATACTCGCAATATCTGGCTTTCGATAAAATTAAACCATTTTCCAGCTATTGAAGACTTTATTCTTATGCAGGTACTTCTTATTTTTAATGGAGATCTTACGTTATTTCAAAATGGAATTTGAAATTGGAAACTCTAACTGCCCATATTTCAATACCATGTACGAAAAATGTTGGTAATTTTGAATTTCGCCACTTGCCCCTTCTGGAGTCACTTCGAGATTTAGAGTGAAATCAGACTAGATTAAGTATCACAAAGTTAAATTACCTACATTTTGATACCTCACTCAAAATTATTTTCAATTTTAGATTTGGCACCTACCCCCCCCCCCTTCTTCAAGCCACTACGTGAAAAATTCCCATCTTAATACCAAATTCAGAATCACCATGCTAAATTACCCACATATTGATACTACACTTGAAAATATTGTCAATTCAGATTTCGTCCCTACCCCCCTCCCCCCACCCTATGAGAATAATCATCGTATCAGTACCTGATTTCGAATAATAATCGTAGTACAAAAATTCCTACATTTCGATACCATACTCTGAAATATTTCCAATTTCGGGTTTGGCCCCTAAGCCCCCCCCCCCTTCCCGAAGCTCTTGTGTGAAAAATTTTCATATCAATTCCAGATTCAAAATCAAAATGCTGAATTACCCATATGTTGATATCCCACTCAAAAACATTGTTAGGTTTAGATTTTGTCCCTGACACCCCCCCCCCCTCAGCACTAAGAAAATAATTGTCATATCAGCCCCTGATTTAGAATAATTATCGTAGTACAAAAAATTCTTACATTCCGATACCCCACTCCAAATAATTTTCACTTTTGTATTTGGCTCCTACCCCCCCCCCCCCCCCCCCTCCGCAATCCAAGCTCTTATGTGAAAAACTTCACCCTACTCCTTCCCCTCCCAACATTATGAGAATAATTGTCATGTCAGCAATGTATTTACAATTTTAATCGTAGTACAAAATTACCTAGATTTCGATACCCCACTCAAAAATATTTTCAATTTTGAATTTTGTCCTTAAGCCCCTCCTCCTCTAGGCCCCTTCGAGAAAAACTTTCATATCAGCAACAATTTCAGAATCACAGTGCTAAATTATCCAAATGTTGATATCCCACTCGAAAATATTGTCAATTTCGGATTTGGCCCACGATCCCCTGCCCTTCACAACACTATGACAATAATTGCTAGAAATTTGGGGTCATATCAGCATCAGATTTGGAATAAGAAAATTATATTTCCCGTATTTTGACATACTATTTGGAAACTTTGAATTCTGCCCCCGCTCGTCACATCTAAATTTCGATACCCTACTCGAAAATAAGCAGAACCCCCTCCCCCACCCACAGGACCCTTCGATGATTTAAGATGCAAATAATAAATATGAATTCTAGGCCCCTACAAACCCTTATATATCAGGTTTCAGAGTTTTAACTATCAATACAAGCGAAGTAAGGACTAGACGAGTCGCGCTGGTCTTTCGAAAGTCTAAAAGATTAAAGAAGGAATTGCTAGATTTGGACTGTCAACTCTTGACGGTCCAGATGCACGATCCATCATCACTTGACTGTCAAACAGAGGACCATCAACAGTCCGGACTATCAACAACAAGAATGTTGAGAAAAAAAAATGCAAAGGAAATTAAAAAAATTCTTTGTCATCAGCTTATTACCTCCCCCTGATTTCAGCAGAAGTTAAAATTTCATCTAAAATGACATATGACTTGACTTTCAAAAAATTCGTGACTTCTTTTTAACAATAGGAATTTTGAAAATTGCTTAGTATTTTTTTCATAGCATTCAACTTTTTTGTAAACAACTGTTGACGACCTAGATGTAAGTGGTCCAGAAAGTTGACCATCGATGTTAAGACCATAAAAATCTGAAATCTGAACAATTCGGATTTTAATCGTCTATTGTTGACGATCAACTATTGATGGTCCATTGTAGGATGCATCATTAAATATCTTTCCATTTTAATATGGTTCCTCAAATAGCTTCCCCTCCCTCGCATTTGAGCCGAAAAAATGAAAATTGGTATGGAGATTTGATAAACGAATTAAAAGAAACTTTTGCATGCTCCAACTTTTCTTTCCTACTTTACCCATTTTGAAAGTCCATAAAAGTGAGTTCCTATTTCTTGGGCAGTTTCTTTTTCATTCTTCAAGTTTATTTCTCAAATACCTGCCACTCTAAATCAAGCTAGAGGGGTTGAAATTTGGTATGTGCTTTTTGCAGCAGTCTTGGAAATGCGACTTTTTGGGGATTCAACTATTGGGTTTTACTGCAACAATCTACAACGTCAAAATGCTGAATTTTTCGATAGTTTTTACCCTATATCAAGTTGATTCCCCCACCCCTTCTCCAGGTCACTATTCAGACAGGAGCTGGAATTTAGCATTCGAATCAAGTCGAGTTCTTAAACATCCCCTTTCTTGGAGCAGCATTTGAACTCTAAGCCTATATCACAATCATCTTCTTACAAAATGTGCAAAACTTGCTCCATATCGAGCGCTGAAATAAATCTCTCTGCCATACTCTTCAGCCAAATTATCGCAAAGCAATTCTCATACATGTGAATTGCTCGCGATCAAATTACCTTTCACTGTAATCTCCCCCACTCGATAATGGAAAATGCCATCAAAGCCAAAAAAAAAAAAGAAATTAATTTCATAAAATTCTGAACTATGCGGTTCAACTTTCGAAGTTCACAATTCAATTCGCACTCGACGAAATATTCCACGTCTACGTTATTTTTAGCAACATCGAACGACATTATCTTACCGAAATGCAAAATCTATTCTTAATTATCATAAAACAAATAAGGCGAATAATAATTTAACGATTACACTCGTCTATGTACCTACTTGTCTTAAATCAACACGACGACGCACAGGCAGAGAACCGATTATGACATTAAAAATAAAAACATTTCCATCGACGAGGATGGTGTAGCGTGGTGCAGGGTAAAAAAGAAACATGTGATTACAGCATGGAGGTTTTTCATTTCCACATCGTAATTTTTATAAGCGACATTGCGTGAGCTGTAATGCCAAAATGTTACTCAAGAACATTCTTTTGTTCTTATTATTCGAAAAATTTTATTCAACTAGATTAACAAAATTTACTCGAAAATCTTGCTCGTTCTATAAAAAGCGTATAATTATTATTGTATTAATCGCATATCTCGTGCGTTATGCAAACAAGAAGTATACGTTCCCAATTCAGTTTTCATTTTATAAAATGTAGAAAAAAAACAAACAATGTTGGAATTTTCTTCCATAAATACAAATATCATGTCACTGAACTGTTTTTATCTTCGTGAAAGAGAATTTTAAATTAGCTTCGTCGTTGTGCAAATGAAGAAGGAAAAAAAATAAAACATATACAGTTCATATCAAACAGAATTATTTAAATAAGATTCGAGCCAAATTTTATTTTTCGATAGTCACCCGCTATTTGAGGTTGGATCATATCTGTACTGTTTTCTCGTCAAACATGTAATTTATCAATGTCTGACATCGAATTATGAAAAATTTCCAAAAATCAATACAAGATGTATGGTTTTCATGTACATGAAAGCAAGAGTACGATGAATACGTGTAAGGTGAAACAAGACTGTAAAAAAGTACAAGAGCTAGAGGGAGGAAGAGAGAAGGTGAAAAATAACATAACGAGAAAAGCACCTAGTGAGTAATTATCGCATTATTAAAAATATTATCACGAAACGAAGGAGCAAAAAAAAATTAGAATACTACACATAGAAGAAGAGGTGAAAAGAGGAGAGTGGTTGAAAACTTTCAAAAACCCATTTCACAAGTCTAAAATATGCTAAATCTCAAATTCTAGTATCAAAATGAAAAAAAGGCTTTATGCAGCAAATGGATATTATTAAAGTTAAAAAACCTCCCCTTCCTTTTTCTAATTCATCTAGAAGGCTGATTTTTGGACACTTGAAAGAACTTACAATTCTCAATTGATATTAGTTTAAAGTGAACTTCTTCACAATTTTTATACCAGTCTTATTCGCCTGTCGTGCAAAAGTCGTCAGTCTGGTATCATATGACGCGTCATGTTCAAGTCAGTATACATTAGATCCCACTTTTAAAAAAGTTGACCAATCAGAATAATGTTTGCTCCGCACACTTTAATAGGCATTGCAATTACTGTGTAAATTTTAAATCAGAGAAACGCCATCAATAATCTACCGTACAAAAGAGGTATATTTTTGGCGAATTTTTGAGTTTCAGGTGACACTTGAACGACACATTACTGGCGAAATTCTGACATATATTTGTTGACACTATCATGGCACAGATATGATATATGTTTGACATTTTCGTTGGCGCATTAATGACGTATAAATGACACATTTCTAACGCTTGTAATATTATATTCTATTGGCATAAATATGACATGAAGTTGATGTTTCAGGTGATACTTTTGCGGCACACGAATGGCATATTTCTGACACACATTGTGTGGTGCTATCTTGGCACAAATGTGTCGTATGATTGGCACTTCTGTTGGTACTTTAATGACATATAAATTGCAGACATTCATTTTGTGACTTGGTAGTTGCTTATTATTGACAATGTTATAGCACCTTTTTGACACAGTTTTACCATACTTTTGACTTGATTATGACACTAATGTGACTTAGGAGTGACACACTTCTGGCAACATTATGACACTATTCTGACACAATTGTGGCATATTTTTGACACTGTTGGAAATATGTTACAATTGCGTCAGAAAAGTGCCAAAGTAGTGTTAAAATCACGTCATAAATGTATCAGAATAGTGTCAGAAGCATGCCAGAACTGTGGCAGAATGGTGTGTCTCAATGTTGTCAGAAGCATGTCAGAGCTGTGTCAGAATGGTGTAGTGCACTAATGCCATATAAATTACATCCGACATTCTTTCAACTTGATTATGACACTAATTTGACTTGGGAGTGACACACTCCTGACAACATTATGACACTATTCTGACCCGCTTTTGGCATGATTCTGACACCATTCTGACACATTAATGGCATGCTTTTGGCACATTTCTGACACAATTGTGGCATATTTTTGATACTGCTGAAAATATGTCACAATTGCGTCAGAAATGTGCCAAAGTAGTATCAAAATCACACTATTAAATGAGTTGGAATAGCGTCAGAATGGTGTCAGAAGCATGCCACTCTTAAGTCACATTAGTGGCATAATCAAGTCAGAAGCATTTCATTTTTATGTCAATAATGTACCATCAATGCTCCAATACCTCGTCAAGTAAATGTCGTATCATCGTCAGGACCAAAAAATGAAGTAGTTAATGCCTTTTAGGTTTTCTTATGTTAACTGCCACAGTAGCTGAATTGGTAAAGAAGTCGATTTGTACCAAAGAGGAACCAGGTTCGAATCCCACCAAATGTATAATGGAAAATAAAATATGTCAGCCACTGAGACAATTTTAAAGCAACCAGATATTTATTTCTCCTCTTTTTACTTTTTCTATGCTGAAGATAAGTCCAAAGTCATATTTACCAAAATGCTTAGAATTAAGGATGGATTATGTATAAGTATAACGCTATGCACAAAATTTGGGAAGGGAGTACAGAAAACTTACTCAACATATCTACAATTAGACCTTAATTAGAATTGAAGGGGAGTGGAGATTTCGCTCTTTTTTGATCAATAAAGTCGATTCCTGACGTAGTACTTTCTCTCCTAATTGAGCTAGGGTGCTGAAATTTGATATGTGGAGTTTTAGATACAGTTTTTGGTGGAGGTTTTGAATTTTTAGCCTTTTACTACTGTACAGTCTAGAAAATGCGATTTTTCAATTAAGTTTTTGCTATGTGCTGAACTGGTTCGTTACTTGCCCCTTCAAATTGAAGCAGTGGACTGAATTCGAGTACGTAGATTTAGTATATAGAAGCCCTAGCACTTTTTGCTGCCGATTCTGACTATTCACTCCAAAATTAACTATTGCTTTTCACAGAAATTGGGCTAAAAAAACATCACAAAACGACAAAGCGAAACTTTGTTTCACAAAAACAACTGCATGGTAGCTATTTTTTTTTAATTTAGCAACTCATTAAATTTAAGCTATTTATTAACGTAAAAAATATGTTAAGAAATGCAACCCTACTCAGAAATACCAACAGTCTAACAACCACACACATTACATCATCGATATACATATTAAACCATGATTCAGCTGGCATCAGCTAAAATGCATCTCTTCTGACCTATGATAATGTTCAAGCCCCCTCCCCCTTAAAAACTCATCACTTCCAGACAAACAAAACATTATAATCCCAGCCAAACAAAATGGTTGCTGGGAAAAACATATACCTACCTACTTATCAAATTCAACATCAAAACATCCTATATCATTCAAATTGTAAATATTACACTGAGTGTGTTAGTGTACACTGCATAGATAGATCTATTCGCATTCTACAATATACATTATACCTCACGTGTTGGCTAATAAGACATTTTGGCTCTGGCATAGCGACAAACATACTTTGTAATGTAGTTTGCATATAAATTCGAAGAATTCACCGACGAATTATTTTTACTCGCGTGTCTCCAATAATCAAGTATACAACTCGAAATGAATCAGTTCTACTTTACAAAACCTTAGGTAAGGTATCTATAACTAATATAAAACTATTGGAAAAGTTACAGTACTGTTGGTGGAGCTACCTTTACATATAAATCCTTGACACTTATACTATAGGAAAGAAAAATCAATAAGTATACAGTAGAAACATAACATAACAGTTTCGCACGTTAAAGTTTTCACGTCGTATTTAGGTCAGCATTTCAACACTAGCGCATTGAACTCTATTTTTATTCAGGCAGGTAGATCTAATTTTTGTGTTCAAAAAATAGAGTATGATGCAAGGGAAGAAAAGTTTCATACCACCAGGTGTACAGCCAACTCCGGGGGGAGCCAAATTTACCAAAAAAACTTGGCTTTTCCCTAAATCACCTCAGAGAGGCGCCAAATGAAAAAAGGACAAGAACACAAAAATATTATATACTAAATTCTGCATCAGATGAAATTTTAATTTTTTGAAAAAAATCTATTTTTCAGGAAACAGAGGTGGTCCAAAATTGACTATTTTTTAAATTTTCTGGCGGGGGAGGGGGAGTGTTACAAGTAAATATTGAATTGAATAGCTGAAACCCGCAAAAGGCAATACAGGACCCTTATCAAGTCTACATACCAAATTTCTATCGACTGACACTATTTGAAGGGGAGTTATACGTGCCATAAACCTTATAATGAGAAAAACCTCGCAGAAAAAAACATTTTTGGTGCTGCGGGGGGCTGCGATTGAAGTAAGAGCCCCACAAAATAATATCTAGGACCCGATATGATTAAAAATGGTCTCAATAGTCTTCTAGGATTTCAAAACTGATTTGTTTGATCCTCTTCCTCCTTCCTCCGTAGGTCGACAGAACATCTAACAAAAGAGTCAATAAGTTTTCTTGAAAGTCCCAAAATTTGGCACCGGGAACGGGGAGGAGCTAAAATTGATGTTTCAAAATACCATTCGGTGGGCTGATTTTTTGCTTTTTTTTCCTCACATTTACACAAGTATTTTTTCACTTTTTCAGCGAAGAATTGAAATTCATTAGGTAGAAGGAGGAGATAGGTAGGGTACGAAGAAAAAACAATTTTTAAGTCTTCCTCATTTTAGGGCGCAATTTTGTAACTTTCAAGTGAACTAATCGACTTTTCCGATGTAGAATTGAAAGTAGAACACTTTTAGGTCAGATCTTTTTTGGGATTGAAGCGTTATAAACAAATTTACTAAGCCGAATAGGAATTTAAAAAAGGGTCAACTTTGATTAGATTTTACTACGTGAAAAATTGAGTTTTTTCAACAATTAAAAATTTCATCTGATGTAAAATTTAGCGTTGAATATTTTGATGCTCTTGCACTTTTTTCATTAAAGGCTTCCCTGAGGCGGTACAAGAGGAAAACCAAATTTTTCGACGGTTTCGGCCCTCTCTTGAAGTTAGTTCTATTAGTGGTGGTATGTATTTTCCCGTATAATTAACATCCAGTGGCGTAAATATCGAGAAGGAAGGTGGGTGCCGAGTTTACCCCTTCCCTCTCCCTCTAGAGTGATATTTTTCAGATAAAAATTCATTTTTGCACGTGAAAAAATAGTGAAATTCAGCATTTAGAGCTTAGAAATATGTCAAAATACTCAATTTTTGACCTCCGACCCTTAAAATTTTACAAAATCTTTATCCTCGCTTCACTCCGGGCGCTATATTTTTGGATTTCATAGAAACAATTCAACAAATCCTCTCCTCCCGTTAAAATTTAAGTTTCTTACGAGTATGAGTTTTGTCTGGATCAGAACCCTTTTTGATTAAACTTATTGAAAACGTACTAAATTTTTTTACTTCCGCAATTACCTTATAAAGTAGAAGTAAATATCTCTCAATAATTCAATACAGCTCATTATCACCTTATCAAAATGGAAATGATACTAATGATAAATATAAGGAAGTTATTGGTTTTTATGATTCGACGATTTTTTTTTTTTCACATTTAATACGTTCGTTGTAGTCAAACTGAAAGGTCTGCAATGCTTGGTTATCATTTAATATTGTGTAAAGTGCTTACCGGTCTATGCGTGTATAATTACACCAAAAAATATGAATACTGTGACCGTATATTTTCCATTTATTAAGTTTTGGTCGAATTGCAAAATGTCACGCTAAATCCAAAGCATCATCAACGAGAAGAAATTACTAGAAACGAAGTAAGCTGATATGGTGATAAATAAAATATTAGAATCAAAATTCAGATTCCTTTACATTAGAAGGACTCAGCAAATTAAAAATTAGCCAGCATTAGAAATCATAGAGGGGAATTTTTCCTCACAAATCAAGTGAGAGGATGTAAAAAAAAAACAGAAGATGGAACCTCGATCGTAACAAATATCCCATCATCAAAGGAGTAAGATTGATCAAAGATAAAAAATCGTGAAAATCTATAGATTTCCAGTAGGTAAATGAACGTTCTACTGTTACTGTCACCACTTTAAAAACAACAGATATGTACGTGAAAAATTAATCCAATCTATTAGTCAAGTTAGACGACGAAAACACATTGTATTATTCTCGAAGATACTCTCATAGAATATCATTGCAAACTCATTGAGAATCGTTTTCATAAACGAAATTAATTCAGACTTCATATTTTTACATTCACCTTTCACGGAACTGAAAATACTCATACCTGGCAAAGTGAAAACTTTGAAAATCACATTGAACTAAAGTTCTCTCGATATAATAATAGCCGAAAAAATTGCCAAAATTGTTTACGTGCCAAAAGGAAAATACGATTTATGTGGACCAAACTCACTTCATACTAATATCTTGACGAGTGATGCATGCAACAATACAAATGCGTAAAGAATTTTAGTCTCGGATTCGAACGACATTTGGAGCCATTATCCAGTAATTTATCACTACAGACGTCTCTTTGGATTTCATCTAGATACAGGGAAGCTGGTGATTTTAGGAAGAATTACGAACTGGACAGCAATGCTCGTGGTACAGAAATCATTCTTATTGACGATTTCCTACAACTAAATTTTGTAAACCGGACGAATTCGATTTACCACTTGAAATATGTAGAACGATGTACCATCTAAATAATCCACGTATTTTATAAAGCAATCAAACCTATAATCATATAATCTTCATCTATCATCGATTATCCACCATCTATAGTTTTCATCGCTGGAATGTCCTAGAGATCTCACATTCCATGAGAAATTTTCCACAATGATAGGTTCCAGAATGAAAGAAATGAGCATTATTTGCATCCTTAATTCGTGATTTCGTACCATGAAACCAAACAAAGAATGATTTAGAGCTTAGAGTAGTAGCATACCTATTTCTCTTGAAATATAAAAATGATGAGATTTAGTGTTGTGCTTGGGAATAATGTTGCATTCGAGGTAATTCCACAACTACAGGGAGCATGACGATGGAAATAAAGGCAGAATAATATTTAATCGAAGGGGGGATCGACGATTCACAATACAAAGCCTAACTACGTGTTTGGAGTAAAACTTGCATGGATCTTATTCTGCGACAGTCATTATTGAATTTATAGCAAGTTGCGCGTTTGAAAATGAAACCAGTTTTCGAAATATTGCAGACCCTTCTAGAATAATACTCATGGTAGGTTTTGATGTAAAATGTGAACAAAGACAAAGTAATTTCATCTACAACCGGATTTCTATACCACATAAGATCAATTCTCATATGGTATGGAAATCCACTCGGTGATAACATTAACTTCTCTTTACTGCATAGTAAAACATTTGCATTTTTTCAAAACTCAACCATATTGAAAAATTTGATAGAATAATTTGTAGCTAAAATGCTACTTAATTTAATATATTTTAAGTTTTGTTTTTTTTTTCGAATTTCTTAAATCGTGAATGTAGTATTCGCTTAGTTTCGTGTGCTGGTGTATTTCACGTTTGTCTACTGCTTGCTTCGAATTTAATTACAAGATTTTTTCAAGTGCTTTCCATGTTCTATTTTTCTTTAACTTTTCTAATAGTTCTACACCTTTCGTTTATTTTTTTTTTCTTGTTTAATATGTGATAAAGAAACCAAAAAAGTAGCCTGATTTTCGTGAGATATTATGGTTAAGTGAATTTAAAAAAATCATCGGTTCACGATACCATTTCTTAATCAGTATTAAGAGTAGGGAGGGTTTAATGGGGCTAAAAAGTTGAGACCTGCAAAAAGCTCATTTAGGAACCCTACTGAATTTAATTACCAAATTTCAACTTCTTAGTTCAATTTGGTGGAGGAAATAGGGGAGGAACAGCTCCTTTTCAAGGTCAAAAAGAGGGAAACCCTAATATCTGCCCTTCTAATTGACTTAGGAGGCTAATTTTTGGATTAAAACCCATTTTACAAGAAAAATAGAAAATGAAAAAATCCTTAGAAGATACGAAAAAGTATAATGAAATTATACACAATGACATTTTCTGCTTAAAAAACGCAAAAATATTTCAAAAATTTTCAAAAAGTGCTAATTTTTAGAATTTTTTTTGTAAAATGCTGGAAAAAAATCACTTAAAATGTCATTCTATAGCTTCAAAAATGAAAATAAATACAGAAAAATCAACAAAAAATGCGAAAAAAGGAATATAAAATCTTTAAATATAAACTGAAAAAAAAATTTCAAAATACAAGGGAAAAAAGGGAAAAACTATTCAAAATGTCCTTTAAAGCACAGAAAAATATACAAAGAGAAAATAATGGTCAAAAAGCATTAATTTTCTGCATTTTACGAATAAAATGGTGAAAAAATCACTAAAAGATTATTAAAAAAAAATCTACATAAAGTATGGAAAATAATAAAAATATCGTTCAAAATGGCTCACTGCTCAAAATATCATTTTACAGGTCAAAAACACAAAAAAAATTTAAATCTTGAAACAATTATTCAAAGTATCATTTTAAAACACAAAAAATTCAAAAACCCAAAAATCAATTTCAAATAGCTTAAATTAGTTCATTGTTTATGTACGTAAAAAAATGAAAAAAAAAAAAACACACAATTCCATTTCACAATTCAAAAAATGCTACAAGAGAAAAGAAATCTTAAAAAGTTGATAATTTACTTTCAAACTATAAAATTATAACAAAAATCGTTTAAAATGTCATTGTAGGCCTAAAAAAAAAAAAAATTAAAGAAGTAGAAATGTTCCGGAATTACTGAATTTTCGTTTTCAAAATGTAAAATAATGAAAAAATTGTTCAAAATGTCATTACACAAAAAGAAAACTTCCATCTTAAGATTTTGGATGTACCTAAAATGATAAAAAAAATGATCCAAGATGTTCCTTTGAAGCTCGAAAATTAGAAATCGTTGATTGTTTTCTTTGACGAATAACGAGTTGAAAAAAAAATCACTTTTAACGTTGGCATAGTTCTCTGGCAACGTAATAAAAATGAAGAAAATCTCAAAAAAATCGCTGAAAATGTTGTTTTAAAATTCTTAGAAATGTAAAAAAAAAAAACATTTTCAAAAATCTTGAATTTTCAACATTTTGGATATGAAATCAGTGATTGACTGATGATCAATCCCCAACTAGGCCACAGTTGGCTCCTTATACAGTTACGCAGCGACATCATCACCCCCCCCCTCCTATTTACTTAATCATCTAAGCCTTTTTGCAAGGGCATCACGGCGAAAATTCAGATTTAGCCTGATTTTTCATATCATATTGTCAATGAACTCCAGAATATTATAGAATGTCGATGGATAGCGGGTAAGAGGGGAAGTATCAACGAAATTCGTTTTTGAGGTTCTAAAAGACAAGTAAGGCTATTTTTGGCGATGCGAAATAGATCCCTACTTTTATTTTATTTATATATGAGTGTCAATGACCTTGGGTTAAAATTCAGTATTGTCATGGTTTGGACGAGGAGGTGCTGAGGGTCAAAAATCGCAAAAATTTTTCCATTATTACGCCAATTCATAGAGAATCACGAGGTGTACAACTTATTAAAAAATCAACATCTTATGTTGATCAGAAGGAGAGGTATGAGCCCCCCCCCCATTTGACATTGAAAAAAAACATCTCTCCTTCAAATTTAGCTAAGGAATTGAAATATTCTTGAATGTATCCTAGATGGGAAGGTTGACTTTCCAGTTTCATTGCACCCCCCCCCCCCCGCTCTCAAAAAGGTAGTATATTCCGTGATTTTTCTTATATTTTCGAATCTGTTTGTCTTATATTTCCTCTCCAAATTGAGCTAGGGGATTGAAATTCATACAAAATTACGGCCAACGTGTAGTTGATCGATGTTTATCAAAGATTGTGAGTATGTATAAGACAAAGAGCTTACATTAGAATAGACTTAGTGAAATGATATACATCAAAATCTAAAATCTACGTCACCAGTCATCAGCTTAGTCTGCAACCGTGCATTGTACTGTTACAGCATAATAGGTCTATGTCTATGCATCAACACAAAGGTAAAATAAAACAATTTATACGAATTCTTGCCATACAAAGCTATCAATCTGAACGTCTACTGTTTCGACTACTTTATACAACATTAGCATATTTATGACACAAGTGTTATATAACTTAACTACCTAGACTAAGACTTCGAGTCTAATGTATTGGAGAAAGAGTCGAATATCTAATATTCTCATGAAGGGCAATCTTTCGCATCATCATTATCATCATCATTATCATCATAGGTACTTACCTATACGAATACGAACTGGTTTTCTAGTAAATATATTTATGCCGAGCGATGTTATTAAATAAAATCATCGTACGATCGGAGATTTATTTAGTGGTTAAATAGATAATTTAGTAATTATCGCAGTTTTCCTGGATGCGTGATTATACGCTGCTCAGAAACGTGAGCATCTAATAAATAATTTTGTTCGGATGCCAAAAATTTTACACCATTCGATATGTAAAAGAAGGTTACTCGACGTGGTTTTTTAGCCGGTACTTTTTAATCTCTCACCATTATGCAGTATCATTTAGATGAGATAAGTGGTTAAAGCCTGCGATATGGATCAGCACCAAATTTCTATTCACTTTATTTATTTTTTTTTTTTCAAAAGACGCATTTTACTGTATCTTTTTCTAGTACTCGACCAACCCTAAGTAAAAGTCATTCTTCAAAGAGCTGCGTATTAATCATCCATTGTTCTTTGGCAACTGTCTTCTATGCTCTGGTTCCATACACTACCTTGGTTACTCATTTATGCTAAAAATTAATTCTTTAGAACTACTTGATAATTTGTAAATGTTTTTACAGTTTGAACTTGAGACCTATTTTAATCTAGGAAGTCGTGCAAAGAAAACCAGACACTGCAACTTCGTTGTAGATTAAAATTCGAGCCATATGTTCTTTATGTGGTACTGCGTCTGTTTCATTAATCTGCATATTTATCATCTGTAAATAAGCTTTTTTTATTCGATGAAATAAACTACAAATTTACAATAGAAATTTTCTCATCTATTTTAATCGAGTTATAATGAAATTTAGGTCTTTATGATTTGTAGCCATTTGCCCCTCTCACTTACACATCTTATACATTTCAAAAACCTTAAAACAAAGGAGAAAAAGCTTTTTCAGATTTCAGTCTAATTTTCGTAAAAAATATAGTCAAGACCCCTTCCCCCCCCCCCCCCCCAGACATATCTAGGACCCGTACTAAATCAGCATGCCAAATTTCAGATTACTGGCTCAATTTGGGTAGGGAATATGCGAGGAATAAACTCAAAAAATAAGAAAAAACGACTAAAAACCCATTTTCTTGGGGCTGCGAGGGAATGAAATGAGGCTGAAAAGTCGGAAACCTCAAACGGTACATCTAAGGCTCTAAATAAATGTACATACTAAATATCAACTTCCTAACTCAATTTGTTGGGGAATTAGGGAATGAACAGCCCTTGTTCAAGGTGAAAAAGGAGAAAAACTCCCATATCTCCCCTCCTAATTGAATTAGGAATTTAATTTTTGGATATGTTATACAACTTTTGATTCTGTATCAATTGACTTGAAAAATGGCAATTTTTACGTTTTTGATCCCTCAGCCCTCCTCCCCCAAAATTGGAGCAAGACTGAATGTTGATCCAAGTTCATCCCCTTTCATATATATCTAATCCGACGCCAAACTGGGTCCATCGGCCGAATTGGAGCGATTTTGGTCCTTATCGAGCGGAGTAAATGATTTTAATGTTCGGAGGGGGAGGAGGGAATACCAATAAATATCTGACTTGGCTAAAACTCGTTTTAATAGCCTTCTAGGATCCCAAAACGGATTTTGTTGATATCCCCTCATCCGCCGTTGGTCGATAAACCGTAATAGTCTGGTTTTCATTGACAATGTGACAAAGAAAATCAGGCTGAAAAGGGGAAAACCCCCAAGACTCTCTTTCTAATTGATTTAAGAGGCTGATTTTTGGATATGTTATACAACCGTCGATTCTCAATCGTTTGAATTTTTGGTGTTTTGGCTCCTCAGCACCCCTCTTACCCAAATTGGGGTATAACCGCCATTCATATATATCTGATCCGCCGCCAAACTGAGCCTATTGACCGAATTAGAGCGAGTTTGATCAGTATCGAGCAGAGTAAATGATCTATTTTCAATTAATTTTGATGATCTAAGATAAAGGGTAAAATTTATGTACATCGGCGATGAGGTGGGGAGGATTGGCTAAGAGCGTCTTGCATGAGATTGCACAATTTTACGTCGTAGCCTGAATATTTGTGTGGAAATAGATATTCTGATCGCCCCTCCTCCCTTTACTGGTTCATTAATTTGATGAGTTCAGTAGATACATACAAAATTACTGCAAAGTTTCAAACATATGGCGAAATAACGCGAAATAAAAGTGGTTAATTTGTAGTTTTTGATTAAACTTTTGATCTTCCAACCGTTGGCTTTGGGCTCTTTTTGAATCTCGGCTTCGACGGAGCTGGAGCAGAATATTGCAGTTTGGATGGAAGGAGGCTGACTCGAGAATTAGAGATTTATTATTTGTATTATAAAAAACATACGAATGAAAGCATCCGAGCTTAGGAACAGGAGGTCGATATTTCAAACTGATGGAGCCTTGCTCTATACCCGGAGTTCGACAATGAAATAAATGAAGGCTTCAGAGTCTAAGTTCAATAGGTAAAATTACGAATGGAACGAGTCTAGCTTAGGAGCTAGAGCCCAACATCTCAAACTGACAGAGCCCGGCACTGGATACGGAGCCCAACATTATAAATAGAAGGAACTTAGTTTACGAATGGAGCCCAACATCTCAAAATTTGATAGAGGCTGACTTCGCATCCGTAGCCTCACATTATGAATGGAACGAACCTAGTTTACGAGCCGGTACCCAAAGTTTCAAATTGACTGAGCTTGGATCCGGGGCCGAAGTTCAAGATTGAAAATGAATGGAGCTGGTTCCGGACGTTCACTTGTACATTAAAATTCGCCTAATTCTAGCGTTAGAGCCCTACATTAAGAAAATAAGGAGCCCGACTTCGGAGCAGGAGCTCGACATTTCAAGCCAACAGAGTCTTAATTCGGAGCGGAAGTTCAAGATCGAAAACGAATGGAGCTGGTCCCGTAGTGCAACATTATAAATGGAGGTGGGTCCAACTCCAGAGTCGGAGGCCAATATTATGCATGAAGTGAGCCTTACACCGGAGCTGGAGCACTACATTTCAGACTAACGGAGCCTGGATCTGAACTCGGATTCGCAGCTCAATAGGAAAATGGAATTCGTCGGCTCACTCAGCGGCGAGGAGGAGGAGGGGCTTTCGGGCTATAGCTATACACCTGCAAAACTGTTCAAAAATCAGATTTGAAGCAATTTTTTGAAATAATTTCAACTTCGACGTCAAAGATGCGCTAAAATACCATTTTATAATACTGCCAACTGTTCTTGAGTCAAGCTATAGTCGCTTATGGATACATGTGAGGCTTCGATGCTTTCATTTACTCTTACGCAGAGCGCTCAAAATGAATTGGAAGGAGTAACGTGAGAGATGAATGAGAAATGGATAGATCCAAAAGAGAAATAGAACTCTCTAAGAGGCTTTACATGTTTGAAGTTTCGCGGACCCTATCGATCTCACCCTCTATCTGCTTGGTAGATCGTTATTGACAGCAATTTAATCCAGTTTTAAAAAATCTTGCATTGATGTTCGGCCTATGAATAAAATGGATAAAAATTGAACAAAAACTTCATGCTTTGCCAATTTTTTAAATTTTTTCACATTTCATCTAATTTTTACTGAATTTTCAAACTTTATCAGATCCTTTGCTTTTTACCACGGATATGATGATAGAGAATCCTTTATATTCTTCAAAACTCTCTATACCTACGTCGTGAATTAAATTTTTTTCACCCAATTTAAACGTAGAATAATAGATTAGACACGTCGATTGTTACGTTAGATATTTTTTTTTCTCTGCCAACACTTTAGCAATATTTTAAGCCGTTACTTAACTCTTACAAAAGACACAATACTCGTATTATCGCGTTCATTGAAGATAACAAATCCATCAAAACAATGAAATCTTCACGTAACAGGGGTTCTCTGTGCAGATCTTTTTTTTTTCACCTATTACAACTTCGAATAGGATACCCTCTGGTCATCATCAAAACATCGTACTGTACACCATTACAGATCGAAACCGGTTACAAAAACCAGATCATCCAAGATTCAGAAAATTTTAGCAGGTACATGTAGTCAGATTATATTCTTCTCGTTCAAATAAACGTATCATTCGTGAAAAAAAAAAATGATCAAATACTCTCGCATAAGGAATTCTCAACTTATATAAGTTTTTCCCCCAAATTCTTGAGAAAAAAAAAACTTTTCAAAGCTTACATCTGATATTTAGACAATTCAAATGGAAATATTGTTTATCTTCACGATAGTAGGTACTTCGAGTCAAAATGTTATCTCTGCGTTGAAATTTTTTCACACACAGAGAGAACGTATGAAGTAGGAAAAAAAAGAAAGATAAAATACGCTGAAAATAATTAATAAAAAAAAATTTTACACACACACTCTAACAGTATCGTAAATACAAGCGTACTAATCTGAAAAATAAAATACACTGTTTTTAGGACGTAAAATCATACTGCGCATGCTGAACGGCGCACATCTGTATACTTCAAATAACAAATACCTCGGTCTTCCTAGCGCAGTTTGGGTTTCACTTTGTATTCGCCTTAAACGCATTTTACGTTCCACATAGTTCGTCTTTTGGTGTTATTTTTATTAATAATCAGCTGTTATATTTTTTATTATTATTTTTCCGCAATTCGATCCTCGCATTAAAAAGAGTATTAATTTTGATATATTATTTTCGGTTATATTAAAATGGTGCTTTGTTTCGTGAACGAATCGATTTTCAAATTCAATTCTGTTAAAAGTAAATTCACGCATCATATCAACAAATAACTTATAATTCGCCTAACGTACATTCCAGTTCGCGTAATATTTTTTTCCCCTTTTGGAATATAAACTTTCCAAACATATATAGACTATTTTTCAATTTCCGTATTCTTATATACCGAAGTACAACTTTTGTGAACGTATCGCGGGTGCCATCGAGTTACAGTGGATTTTAGAAGAAAACTCTCCACCATCCTGGAATTTCTTCTGTCAAAAAATCACCGATTAGTTGTAATGAGGAGAGTTGATTTGCAATCCTTGATCAAACACACTTCTTCAGATCACTTTTCAGAATATTTAACTTTGGTCGTCGACAGTACTAAGGTTACCATAACCATACCCATACCTCCTACTGCTACCTGGTAGCCAAAAAGCTCGCAGTATCTCCTCGCAGTATAAATTCTCCTTCATTAGCATATCCGTCAACACAATATGGCACCTACAAGCTCCGTTATGGAATTTAGAAATCGTAAAGATTCCGAATCCGACGAAGACGAGTTGAAATATTTGAATTTGAACGAATCGCATATTAGAACAGGTATCGTCACTATGGTCCAGATCGTATATATTTATAGAGACCTATGTACTGCTTTTGCAAATGCCATTTCCACATTTCTATATCTGAACATTTGACACGTTCGTTTCCGTAAATTAATTTCAATTTCTTCGATAATTCTGATCCTTCGCTTATTTATCTCTTCATTATTTTCCCCCCCCCCAAAAAAAAAAATTTATAGTAATTTTTTTTTGTTTTACTCATTTTAGGACCTCGTCGATTCGGACCTCTTGTCGTGATATTTGTTGGTTTACCAGGCAGAGGCAAGACAGTGTTAGCCCATAAATTGGAACGTTATTTAATATGGACAAACAGAAAGGCTCAAGGTGAGCTTTCAAATATTTTTTTTTCCACTTTAGTTATATGTACTCTTGAAGACTCGTGCACGTGAGTCGACCATTTTTGTTTTCTTATTGTCTTATTTGCATTATTATTTTGATCCAAGTACCTCTACCTACTACGTAGATATACCGACTTCAGCTTACGTCATCGTCATTGTTCGAATCATTTTAATTTTGCACGTGGAAAATTTTTTTCTATGTTGAAGGTAGGGAGGGAGAGGGATCTTGATATTTAATACCATAATGATAAAATTTCATCTTAAATTTGAAACTAAATTTATCTAAATGCTTGAAACAAAGATTTAAGATGTTTTCAAACATAGGCCTAATGATTTTTATTACTGTAGAGATTTTTTAAAATTTCAATCGAGTTGAAATATTGATTTTTTGGCATTTTTTTATCTTGAAAAAATTGGCCTATAATTTGACTACATGTTCGAGGCAAGATTTAAATAGAGTAAAGGTACCGAATTTTTTTCAAATTATTTTTCGAACTATTACAAATTCTAAGGCTAAAGAAAATAAATAAACAAACGAAATTAATGAAGGTACTTGAATGAGAATGAAGTTTAATGGGAATAAGAATTTGTCAATTGATGTGGACTGACGTTTTCTTAACAAATACTGGTTAATCGATGTAAGGTAAACACGTAAAGACACAATACTAATGATAAATTCATAAACAAAATTATCATTTAAATAATGAATGAATAACAATAATTTTCCTTGTTATTTAGTATGATTCATTTTTCGATCGGTTCATAGACACTTATTATTAACTTTTAAAAACAATAGGAAAATGGTAAATTTTCACCATTGATATTCTTCGAGTATTGACCTAATAATTTTTTTCAAATTTTTTTTTGCATGATATTTTCAAAATCCTAAAATAACTTTGATGACATCTTAATTTTGAGGCAAAAATACATAAAAAGTACATATAAATGGACTAATCATGTTGTGAAAAAAATATCGAAATAATTACTCGAATGATGAATTTTGAGAAGACAAAAAAATTATTAAGAAAAAAAAACTAAAAAAATCTACCAGAATTTTTTCTTACACATTGTTCAACTTACTTTACGTTTTAAAATATGAAAAAAAACTATGGAATATGTTTTTTTGGACGAGTCAAAAAGGGCGGGAGGGGGAGGGGCCGAACAATTCAAAATTCAAAACCATATAATGCTAAGGACCTCCCCAGTCAATTCGAATGAGCTTCAGGTCAAAAGCTAGATATTTTAAAAGTAAATAACTCTCCTCTCTCCCCCCTCACTTTTAAAGACTAATTTTTGTTCATGTGAGACATCTTTTCATTCTCTATTGATTCGTTCAACGAAACTATATTTTTTATAAATTTTCAATTTCCAGTTTTGGGAATATTTTCTCCCGAATTCATCTCCACAACTTTTTGATCTAATGAAAATTGAACGATTTTAGTCGGTACTTTCGTACAAAAGAAGCTTAAATAATTTTCAAAACGAGGAAAAAATCAAAAAATCTAAACAAAAGCCTAAAAATAGTAAAATTTGATTTTTTGGGTTCACTAACTCCTTCCCCTCCTCCACCACCGCTCATATCTCGAAGGTTATTGGGCCGTTGTAGACTTTTTCTTAATAATGAAATATTATGTAAAACAGGCCTATCTACAATGCAGCGTATTTTCTTGAAGGTGTTGAGAGGGTGGAGTGGGAGGGAAAGGGGAAGGTGGATACCTAAACGGATTAAATGAAATTTTTGATGGTACAAATTTAATTTTTTCACATAAATAAATCGACGAACAACAAAAAATAGCTCAGACCTCCTTTTTTTCGGGCCTGTATGGGTGTGGAAAAGTAGTCACATACCTGGTACCCGTGTTAAATGTACAAGTCAAATTTCAAACTCCAAGCTCAGTTTGATGGCGAGAAGGGGTAAAGAGACCAATCGGACAAACTCAAAAAAATGGCTAAACTTGGCCAAGGAGGTTAAAAAATGAAAATGAAATGTATATGACATGCCCCGAAATAATCTTAACAGTATTGTGCGAACTCAAAACTATTTTTCTGATAGCCCCCTCTTCCTTCACCCGCCAAAGGTCAGTATATTGTGTGTACGTAGTAGGCACGTATAAGACCCATACAAAATGTACATGCCAAATTTCAACCTCCTGGCTCAATTTAGGGGACAGATATGTCTGAAATTGATTTTTCTTTTAAATCAAAAACTCCCATATTTCCCTTCCTGATTATCGTTGGAGGCTAATTTTTGGACAGAACACTTTTTTACAATTTTTGCCCCTCAGCCAACACCCTTATCTATTTTCTGGATAAAACTGAATTTTGGCTGAACATCATCTTCTCTCATATTCCATCTAATCTGATACCACAATTAGAAAATAACTCAAAACGCCCACTTTTTCGGGTCTGTAATGGGGTAGAAAAGTCGAAAGCCTCAAAATCACATATCTAGTACCCTTATTAAATGTACAAGTCAAATTTTACCTAGCCCACTTTTTTTCAAGGTCGAATAAGGGAAACCCTTATATCTTCCCTTTTAATTGACGTAAGAGAAAATTCTGCAATGCACTTTCAAGAACCGGGGACATTTTTGCTGATATTCGCTCCCAAATCTACCACAGGCTGATGATTTTTTTCAGCAAAATAACGAAGAAAATCATTGTCGAAAATTCGAACGTAAATATGCTGAAAAATGCATGCGATTATTCAAATTCTCGTCGTACTCAAAATCTCAGTAGATAGGTTGCTGGGTACGTAGGTTTTTGTATACAAAAGAAATATACCATTACAATACCTAAGTATACAGTATATACGTTATAATAGATGGGAATTATTCAGATAATAGTTGATTTTCTATTCAAGAAGCAATCGAGCGGTATTCTCACTTCGTAGCAATAAATTAGGTGAAACCTTTACAGACGTAGCAGACATTGTCGCGATATCGATACGAGCTCGAATAGGATATGGTATTTTTATCAAAACGACCTTCAGGGTATTAGTATTTGGCATAACAAAGGCAACCAGGCAGGGCTCATTAATGAACATCATCGTGTTCGGCAAATTGAACGAATAAGTACTTCGATATGTATAGGTATGGTGGCTATAGGTATAGTTAGGTATACGAACAGGTACATGGCAAAGGTGATGAAAGTACTATACCTATACAGTATACATTGAACAAAAAATTCTCGTACTATGATATAGATATTGTAATGTAGTGAATTGTTGACATTGTCGAAACGAAAGTCATATTTGTAATTAATGGCGACTTTGTATACCTACCTACAGTTTTCAATGTGAGTTCGTACCGTCGCAAGCACATTGAATCGTACGACAGCCACGATCTATTTCGGGTCGATAACGTAAAAGCGTTTGAAATTCGCCAACTAAGCATCCACGAGGCGCAACAAGACGCAGTCAAATGGCTTAAATCAGGCGGCGAAGTGGCGGTAAGTGTGCACGCACTCGGGCTGCTTTAGCCTAGCCATTGATTTGAGCGATTCGGACTAACAACGAGCGTGTGGTTTTATCCTTGTAGATCATGGATGGTCCACACGCCACGAACGCCATACGTCAAAACGCTTATAATTATTTCTGGAAGAAGAACGGATACAAGGTGTTATTTGTTGAATGTCTCTGCGATGATGAAGAATTGTTAGAACGCAATGAGAAGGTATAGACATCGCTTATGTTTCCATCATCCATTCACGAGCTTCTTCTGCAAACGTGTATTAAAAAAATGGTGATTTTAAATTTCGTAGGAGATACTGCAATTTAGCAAAGACTACCGCCAGATGAGTTCGGAAAAGGCATCCATAGATTTTCATTATAAAATCGAACATTACAAAGAACAGTACGAATCTATGGATTCTAAAATTGAACCGGACCACAGTTTCATCAAGGTTTTCAATGGCGGTACGTAATTGGTTAATTTTTCAATTACTTTTCATTTTTATTAGGGATGTAAATTATCGTCACACGAGCTAGTCGTTATCCGCTCTTTACGATGCATTTAACGATCGAATCGTATTTATTTTAATTTTACAGGTCAGAGTTTATTAGCGCATCATTTACAAAGTCCAACCGCCAGAGATGTGCTACAGTATATTTCGTGCTATAAACCGGAAGAGAAGACGTACTACTTTTCCAGGGTAAGCATTTCGGCCATTTTTTCCACCTTATGCTAGCTTCAATCTGCTGTATACATATTGTCTCTTGAACGAACTGTGCTGAAGGTTTGCGACTGCACGATTTTCTCATCTGGTAAAAGTTGAAAATTCTGGCTATATCATCATTATTTTCAAATTTAAATTTTTGTGAAAGTGAATTAAATGATGGATTTTGATCTTCGGATAATGTTCAGTGAGCATTCTACGTCTGACGAATTAATGATTTTTTTTTTTTTTGAAAATTCACTGATGAGGATGAAATATTACAAAATCTGAAAATTCAGCTTCTTGACTCATTAATCAAATTTTAAGCTTCGGGTTGCACCAGCACCATGGAACAGGTAATGAATTTTCCTTCTGAGGTGATTTTCCCTAAAAATCTCGATACATCTGTAAGCTTGGTGGAAAATGAATGTATTGGAATTCTAGAAATAGGATAACGAATGGAAGGGGAGAGGAGGGCTGACACGATACAATTTTTATTTTCATTTTTTTATTTCATAACTTCTGCTCCACTCGAAAATTGAAATTCAGATGTTCTCATCTGAAATAAATGTTTAAGAGGGCAGAAAAATGAAACAATTGTTTAAAAATTTTTTTTTCTTGAAGTTTGGGAAAATTTCCGACACTAGAAATATTATAACTCCACCCCCCCCCCCTGTACACTTCCATTCAACTCTATATCTTCCTCCTGTTATTAGCAGCTCGGAAATTATAATAAATATATTTCGTTATCAATTGATGAAAAGTGAACAAAATAAAAGATTGATTTTTAGTAATTTCTTTCTACAAGGATAGAGGTAGCCCCATTCAATTTCCTTGCAAAATTTTAATACATCAACTTTCTCTCGTCCTAGCACCACCTCTTCCCCTCTTGTAGATTATTTCGATGCTACATTGGCCAAATACAGCTTTAAGATCATAATGATCAGCTATGGAGTTGCTTGCCTGATGAAAATTGCAATCAGTAAATCATTATTTTTTCTGTATTCTACAACGTGGTTGACCTGTAGCTAGCCCATCATTTTACAAGGTGTTAGCTATTTATGGAAGTGAGGGGGGTTTTTTGATGAAGGAAAATGTATAGATTATTTTACAAAAGTAATATATTCAAATTAACGCGATTGGAAAATGTCGATAGGTCATTTCTAGAAAAATTATATAAATTATTATCAAAGGTGGAGGGGAGAGGGAAAGGGTGGGAAAGAATGATTTGCAATTTCACATGGAAAGGAATTTGAGATGTCTGACAGGTCATTTTACCAAAAAACATCTTGGATGATGAAAAGCGGGGAGAGCAGAATTTTACATGAAAATGAGCTGAAAATGTCCCATGTACAGTTTCATGAAAAAATGTCCGTTTAATTGCGAGGAAGGAAAGAAGGAAGGAGGGAGGAGGATCAAAAAGCGAACAGGAACACGTTCATTTATGTTAGAAACGATACATTAATGTGGTGAAGGGAAGAGGGCGAGAGGCAGATTTCAGATAGAAAGAAATTGATTTTTGATGGGAAAAATGGAGTAGACCATTTCTTGAAAAAACACCACGAGTTGGAATTTGAGGGGGGGGGGGAGGCGAAATTTGAACAATATCAAGTTTCGTTGTTATTTAAATAGCCAATCATTTTAGATTTTTTTTGTATTCATAGAAAAAAAAGACGAACTCAAAAAATAACATCACCCCTACCCTCCCAAAAACTTTCGGAGCTGCAAGAGGGTTGCAATGGGACCGGAAAGCCGACCCTCCCCCCTCAAAGGTCTATCTAGGCTATATGTCAAATTCAACCTTCTGACTCAATTTGAATTGGAGATATAGAAAGAACAAACTCGAAAAATATGAAAAATTTCTAAAAAAAAAATACTTATTTGGGTCTGTAAGGAGGTACATCGTCCTACATTTAGGCACCTCCCAAATTTTTTTCTTTTCGTTGAGCCAAATTCCCAAATTTTCAAGCTGAATGGTGTAACATGCAAATTTCAACCTACCAGTTCAATTTGGAGGGGAGATATGCGAAGAACAACCATTTTTCAAGATCATAAATGGGAGAAAGCCTCATATCTCCCCTCATAATTATGGCAAGAGGCTGATTTTTGGATATGTTTCGCAACTTTTATTTTTCTATCGCGATTGACTCGAAAACAAACAATTTTTTCGATTTTTGCACCTCAGCACCCCCGCCCTCAAAATTTGGACATGGCTGAATTTTGAGCTGAGATCATCCCAACTCATATACACGTAATCTATCACCAAATCCAGTTTATTGGTCAATTTTGAGTAATTTTGGTCGGTATCTAGCCGAGTAAATGATTTTTAGTATTGAAAAAAAAAAAAAAAAGAAAAAGAAATGAATATATGACACTTTTAAAAATAGTTTTAATGGTCTTCCAGTACCCCAAAACGAATTTTATTGATACTTTTTTTCTCATCCGAATACCAAGCCTAGTTTTCTAATATTTCTACTGTTTCAACTCCAGGCCCTAATTCACACATTAGGGTCGATCGTCTTCATTTTTGAACTTTATTTAACTCTCATATTGTAAAAACTCTTCCCAAGCATATTGGCTAATTTTAATATCTCAAAGGTCACACAATAAATTAAATAAACACCTTCTGATTGAACTTTCACACTGACGTCATTCAGATTGCTCGAATTATTCTGGAAATCAGTACACATACGTTACATAAAAATTGTAAAGATTGCTCGGAAAATAAAATAAAATTTCGAACTTTGAATCAATCAGAGATGTAGACGTAGGTAGAGGTACATCATCATTTTTTACTACATTCCGATTAAATATCTCCTATTTCGAACACGACCATGCCATCGTTGCACAAATTAATTGACCTATCACGTGTTCGTATCATTCATTTTCATTCCAACCAATATTCTGTAAGTTTCCACCCTGTTTTGACGAATATTGCTACAGCTCACCAACATTTATCTTGGCTACTCGTACTTCGAAATTAAAAATTAAGAGATAAAGAATAGCTTTTAAAAATACACTCGATATTGAGAGGGTGCCACGTGATCCTTATACATATACTGCACAAGTATCTACACTGAAGTAGCTAACAAGTCGAGTGCAGAAGGAAGGTCAATCATCGAGTGGTAGATTTTATATAATTTTAAACCGATGGTTATTTTTTGTATATAATTTTTTCACCTTGATGGTCTTTCAAAATATACAACCGAATGTTTGAAAAAAAAAAAAAAAAAAAAAAAAAA
>FIZR01030971.1:0-22171 GCA_900060175.1 Ferrisia virgata
ATTCCCTCATTATAATACCATTGATGGAAAATCGTGACATAATACCATTTAAAGGTTAAAATCGATCCACCTTAAATAATACCATGAGCTTTTATATCACATGGCTTGTCAATCGAGTACTCAAAACCACTACCCTTTCCAGTTTCCATATTCTTAAGATTGAACACAATGGATTTTTATACATGTTTCTTAAGCTTAAACGTTTCAATTGAAATGTATCGAGGTCAAAAAATAAAATCTTATAACCAGATAGGTCACGTATGCCTAGCATTTGGTAAATTACATTATTCGAAGTATTCATGCTTACCTGCCTCTTCTGAAATCTTACGTTTGGCCATTTTCGAAGATGATTCATTAGATTCCAACCGAAACATCATCTACCTAAAACAATTGAAAACTAGATGAGATCGTTGGGTCATTTTGGGATGTTGAATAATACCGAGAGGGTCTCATTAAAATTTTCTCCTCCCTTAACTCCAAGTTAAGTTTTATGTAACAAAAAATTCAGAGGGAAAAAATTCAAACTGAAATTTTCACTTCTAAGTATCAGTGTTTTATTTAAAACACGCGAGTAAACGTCGTTGATTGATACTGGCCAACGTTTTTCATGTTCGGTCATTTTATCGTGATCATTTAGAATACAGCTACATGAAAACGACCGTGAATAAATGCTGGCAAATCGTCCCAAATATCGAACGACTAGATATATCCCATTAGCTGTCATTCATATATCACTTACGTAACCTTGCTGTTGTATACGAAAGTAAATCTTGCGAAAAACCTGCCAAATTCGCGACCCAATTGCCATTCTAATCCAGGTATTGCCCCCGTTTGAAAGATTCGCTTAAAAACGTAATAAAGGTGTGGCAAGAAGTGAAAAATGTGGCGCCGCTCCGTATTTGGCAAACATATCAACAGCAGCCATTTCTACTAATCGTAGAAACAGGATAAAAGTACGTAGCTGCCGATCAAACCAACAGATGTTCTTTGACAATGGATAAACGTTTTAAATTCGAATACAAAATGCGATATAACTGAACGAGGGATGTTACCAAGGCTTTGTATTTTTTCGACTATTCTTTCAATTGTAATCCAATAGTAAAGATACAGAATAAACCGCGCGTATATACTCATGTTCTATCCATATCAACGAATAATAGACTCACTGGGGTTAATAGTAAATAGAAAGTTAGAAAAAAAAAAAAAAAAAAAGATGGGATGCTTAATCTCGCAGAAGCTTCCATTGACTCGAGATTTCGTCTCTTATCAAATAAGTATTTTTTTTCATTTCGTTTTTAAGATGTTTTTCAATTCGCAGATTTCCTGTGAATTCGCTCGCCTAGTTCTACACCGATACAATTCCGTTTTTTTTTTTTTTTTCTTTTTTTCTATCTGCTACGAAATACTTTCCTATATATATATATACTTTATTCTTTTGTCGAGATAATACGATACATCGAATGTAGTCTATTAGAAAAATTATTTCAACTTGTACACTCTGTCGAGTTTATTAAATATGTCCTGACTTTGGAATTGTATGTGTGCGTACAGAAATGAAGAATATAGTAAAAGGTCACATTCTTGAACTACGTAAACACAGGCCACCCGCGGAATATTTTCAAAAGGTTGCGAATAAAATTAGTGTCATTGTTTGAAACGAATATTTTAAAATTATCGCATGAATGTGCAATGAGACAGATCGATCGGCGAATGGTACGTTTTCAGAATCAAGTTTGCTGTATATAGGTATCTAGTATTGTTTGTAAAAAAAAAAAAAAAAAGTAGAATTGAATTTAACGTAAAGCGTAAAAAAAAATCTCGCCGCAAAATGACGCTACTCGTTGACCATCGACCATAAATAATTTGAAAATTCACTTATGAAGAAAATTCAATAAAATCATTTGCCAGAAAATCCATCATTTTTGTCGCGAAATTGAAAAATTCGACCGAATATAAACCTAACAACACGTACGTCTACGGCTCCTTGGCACAAAAACATAAAAAAATCGCAATTGCCCCGGTGTTTTTTTTTCCTTTCTAGGGACAAAAGTATTATAAAATGAATGAAATATCAACCTCAAACGATCCAGCAGCGTGATAGCAATATTTTCTTGACCGCATTGTATTTTCGCGATACTAACGCCATGTTAGAAGTCACTATACTATTTGAACGCTGAAAATATATTAAACTCAGGGATTACAAAACTATTTGACCTAATACTCTACATCGCTAAGTACTGTTTATAAAAATGAACCGAAAATACATAAATATCCATATTGTAATCGACATCCGTGATACCGATGCGAAATTTGTACGATGAAATTAGGCGATAATTTCAACACCTAGAAGGTGGCCAAAGTTTTATTTCTCGACTGAACTTTTCGTACCACTGTTTTCGCTTGATTCGTCGGTATTTTTCAATTTAACCGTCACCGTAAAAAGGCTGCCATTGGAGCTACTGTAAAGGCTCAAAAGTTCTACGCTAAAGTCAACTTTCCTTTTACATTTTTTTTTTTGCTTCTCTTTCTTTTAACTCGAACAATTTAAAAAGATATTGCGTATACTCAACATGATTTATTTCGTTAATAAATAGTCCGCATTGGATTCTTGACAAAGACGCTCATTTTTGGTACCTAATATCGTTGTCGGAAAATTTTTTTCCATACATTGTAGAGCATAGTATAACCTTACACGTACATCGGATTTTTCTTCTTCGTTCGTATATCGTAGTAAACACTTGCAGTTTTTTTTTTTTTCCAAAACGTAGTACAAGTCGTATTATATGTACGCATGTCTTATTGAATTTAGTTAAACTGTGCTAAATTTAATTTATTTAAAATTTTTTCCGCGGGTTCGTTATTTTACAAAATTAAGTTCTTGTTAATGTTACTTTGAAATACAGGGGTCATTAAGACTTGAAACTGGAGCAAAAATAAATAAGGCTAAAACTTCTCCAAACAAGTTAGAAGAATCACTCAACCTTTTTCAGCTTCCAAATGCCTGCAATAATACATTTACATAGGTAATTCTGACCTTCCACTTTGGCTTTAGATTCAAAAAGTACACAAATTCATGTATAGATGACAAACAAGTGCCTTTCAATGATGAAATAAGGACGTTCAAAACTCCGAAGAGCTGGAAAATATTGAAAATTATTCATAAATGTATCTTATATGTACAGCACATTCAAAACCAAAGCCTTTGTAAATAGTAATTTTTTTCCAAAAATCGTCGATAAATTCCCTCTTGTATGGTTAAAAAATATAATTTTTTCAATACATATCACCTAGCTTTTTTCAATTCCACCTGCATGAGAAAATTCGAATCTCTTTTCTAAGGTTAGGGGGGGGGGGTTAAAATTCGACAAAAGAAACGGAATTTCAGAAAATTTCTCTCAATTTTATAAAAATACCACAAAAAGTGTTCAACTGTTCGCATGAAAATAATCAGAAATTTCACAAAACTTTTGAAATAATTTAAAAGAACCGAAAGTTTAAAAATTTATTAAGTTACTTTAATTGAGCTATAAACTTAAGCACGGTACTCTCATGAAATAGAATCATTCAACTTCGTCGTTAAATAAGCCATATGATCCAAGATAGGGTCATTGAGAGGGGTAGGCTGGGGTAAGGTACATAATTCAGATGTTCTACACTTAGAGGTATAAGACAAATGAAACTTGAGAATTCGAAAGGTACTAAGTACCAAAACGTAGTTTTCGAGGTATTCACGTTTAAAGTTTCAAAATTGTATAATTCAGAATCAAATTTCGGATGGGTGAAAAATTATGCCGTATATTAAAGTTTGAAGTGTTTACCACCTCCTTGAGCAAAAATTGTACAATTTCGTGAATTTTTTATGCAATTTGTCAAACTTTAAAATGTTCTTGTTTCGGTAAAAATAGCATAAAATGCAGTAATTTGACATTTAAAAAATACGCTTTTACCATTAAAAAAAAAAAAAAAAATACAAAAATACAAAAATTGAAGTTTGCGTTACAAAATTTAATTATAATGGTCAAAAGTAAAATATTGCGCAAAAAAGAATTGTTTAACATATGCTTAAGCGAGGCTACATCTTCAGAATACATCTTGAGCTACTTATAGGTCCTAGGTATCAGTCAAGTTGGTAGGTTCACAATATGGTGACTCGGACCAAGTAAATAAAGGTGGCAGTAACTCATTTTCAACCAAGGGAGCACTTAGTACCTTTTGAATTCTCGGGTTTCCAATAAGAATTCATTGTCTTCAAATGGAAAGAAGTTGAAGAGTTGGTTGGCAGTCCTGTAGTTAGTCTTCGTTTGTACGAGGGACAGGGGCTAGATAAAGGCCTGGCAAAGCTTGATAATATTATTGGAAGAAAGAATTGCACTTTTTAAAAAAAAATTTTTGGCGAGTGATTTCAAAGAAAAATCAGTATTACCAAGTTTGTAGAGCTAGAGACGCAAAATGCATCCACTGAAATCATTCCAGGTTGAAACACAGAATTATTAGTAGAAAAATTAATTTAATATTTTGACGATCAATTTAGTGATTGGATTTAAATCAATTAAAATCGATTACACTGCCTCAAAACGATCATCGATTTCCATTTCAGTAAATAATTCTATTAAAATCGATTTTTTTATTGTTTTTTAAAATAAGAAAAAATGGTAAGTTCGCAATATGAAATCCAAAAATTTGAGTTTTAAAAAAATCGAAATTTGAAGTTTCCAGTTTTGAAGTCAAAGCCAACGCAAGCTAACCGACAAAAATCAAACAACCAAAAAGACAAATAAAATAATGAATGACAACAATGAGAATGAGTAACGAGTAATGAAATGAAAATTGATATTGTGATTTTATAAAGTTGAAAAGAACGATTTGGTTGAAATCCTGATGAAATATAAACATTATACGAAATTTTGATGGAATATATATATTATACATTCGGAATGAATTTTTGAGTATTATCTAATTATTAAAAAATTCGATTAAATCAATTTTTCTAATCCTTACTGGTATTCCTTTCATCCTTTCAACGGCCTGATCTAAAGATTCTCTCTCCAAAACTACGCCATGGAGCTAAATAAAATAAGAATACGAGGTCTGTTCAAAAAATATCCGACCTCATTTTTTAGCTCATTAACAAATGTAGAAGGGAGAACGTTTTCAGTATAGATATCCTTAGGTATGTAACAAACACGCTAATATTTTTTTTTCAGTCAGTAGATTTTGCCGTTCATTTTTAAACACGCCCAGAATTGAACAGTGCCCAAGAGATGCATCGTATTTTCAGTTTTTCCAAGTCATGAAATTAATTTGACGAGCTTTACTCGTTGAAAAATCGAGTGTAACTCAAACAGAACTATACAGAAAGTTCACAACACTATTGAATATTATGTCAAGGGTGTTGTTTTCAAGGAAGTAGTACTGAATAGCACCTTCAAAAGGTGAAGCACAATTGCTGATTCTGAATCATGTTATGAAAGACTATTTAACCACAAATAATGACATCGCTGTTGCTTAAATTAAAGTTTCGACGTTAGCAGGTCAACTTTCCAGTGTCTGAGAAATTGATGAATAAGCTAGGAATGTATTGCAGCCATTTTATTAATCTTAAGTACAGATTTATCTTTAATGCTGGTGGGGTGTGGGAGATGAATTCAGCAACACATTTCTTTCATTTTTTTGGAAGCTTTTTGACAAAACTTTGTACCAAAAATTAATTAAAAATGTTATTTATTCTTTTGATCGAACAACAGCCAACAACGAAAGTACTCTTGAGGAGATGAAAGGTTACCCCCCCCCCCTCTCAGGAGAAGCATAGGAGAAGCATAAAATACGACAATGTAACTCAACGGTACTTCAAAATAAATTTTTTAGGATACTTCAGAGGGTGGCAACACTGTCAGAAATATGTCACGGCATGTTCAACTCATTCTGGTACCCCCTTCTCTCTCTCTTAGAGAAATGACAATGTTTCAAGTTAAAACTGTGAGGTTAACAACTTGTTTCTAGATATTTTTATTTTCCAACACCTCCAATTGTACTTCTAGAAACAAGTGGCCAACTTCATATTTTTAACACGAAAAATTCTTATTTCACTAAAGGAGGCTGGAGGAGGGAGTGGTACCAGAATCAATTGAACACGCTATAGAAAGTCCATAGGAGACTATTCCAATAATTTCATATTGGTATTTTTCCACTTCTCTTCTCAACTCGTCAATCTGCCACTGATTATATTCTGAATTTTTTTTATACATAATTTCAGCAAAATGATTCGAGGAAGGAAAATTTGACAAAAAAATCGAAGTTATATATTTTTGAAATAGAGCATATTATCAGTATACCAGTATAGTATGCTTCCAAATATAGGTATAGGTACCTTTATTTTTTAAATGATTGTATCGTATATTTGTGCTTGGACAGAATCAAAAAAATTTCATTAAAAACGAAAAAAAAAAAAAAAAAAAAAAAAAATAAAAAAAAAAAATTTTATAAAAAAAAAAAAAAAAAAAAAAAAAAAAAAAAAATTAGAAGAAAAAAGATTTATACTTCATAAAACAAACTTTACTTTACACGTCGATAAAAAAGTTACCTGACCGGCGTTTGAAAATGAATTGAATTACAATTATAGGTACGCATTGCATACAACGAATGCTTACACGCTATACGTGCGGAGTTCTTCGAAATAGGAAAACATTAACCTGGTATATGTACCGTCGGTACCGTGTAATACTTCCGATATTATTAGTTATTATCAGGCGGTTATTTAATTATCATTTGACAAGATGAAATGTCATTGTGACATGTTATCGAACTCTTCGAAATGGCGTCTAACCGGCGCCAAATCCAATAAATTATACTTAATAAACAATATACAGTAGACGCACAAAACTCCAAATCAAACTCTTACAGAAAAACTAGTTCATAAAATGTTGCTTTTCTTACAAAAATAATATGTCGACAAAAAAAAAAAAATAAATAAATAAATAAAAAATAGAAAAGAAAGTTACACGTTGAAGTATAAGTTTACACGTAGTAAAATTTATAGGTTATATCTGGTATACCTACTTATAGTTATGCGTCGAATTATGTCTTCGAAATACGGTACATACACACATATGCACATACAGTACATCGATATTATTGTGATAAATTTAATATACATTTCGCGTTTACTTTATAGCCAACTCTCATTTCATGGTTGGACTGAGTAATAAGAGCACACGCGACTAGCAAGTTTTCCTTGTCTTTTTAAAATGTATGGTATAGGCAATTGGTATTAGGTATCCATGTACTAAGGTATGTAGTCGTCAATTGTACAGTTGTAGGTACATACCTAAAGCGATAAGCGTGCCTCATACTCAGGTAATTTTCCAACTTGCTGCAGTCGTACATTGTATTATTACGTATTAAATATTAGACCTGCGCGACGTTTCTTGATAAGAATTTACAAATGGAATTCTTAGATATATCTACTTAGGTTTACATAAAATGTAATATTAGTACGTTCAACTAATAATTTGGTTGCAAATACTGGTAAGTTTCAATTACAGAACTTAGTTACATAATTACGAATTTTTTGATAAGTTCTGAACGACGAAATTTTTAGTGCCTTTGGCTTCTAAAAATATTAGCAGTACGTTGATGTTGGAAGAGAGGCTTAATTTAGACATGTTTGTAAATACAATACGGCCTACTACAGCATCAACCCTTAAATAAAAAATTTATAATGTTTTGGCATGAATGTCGTTTAGAGAAAAGACAACAGATACATTAAGCGACGTTGAATTTTCTATTGCAATAAACATTTTATCTGCAGCCGAAAACTTATGCCTCGTGGATCAATGATCAATGGCTTACTATAAGCATTAAAAGCATTCCTTTGTACGGACTTACTAAGCCAGTACATGAAAATCAAGTTGAAGCAATTACAAAGAAAATCTAACCAAAAGCTGTATCGTATTTTTTGACTAAAAATAACTAAGCGATGCAGCTTCAAGTATAATGTACGTTTACAATTTTAAAGGCTTTAAAAGAAAATAAAAGTATCGATTTGCGGTGCTTTTTTTCAAATCAGAATTGAGTATAGGAAGTATTCAATGGGGCTAAAAAGTCAAAATCCCCAAAAGGCACATCTAGCGTCCCTACTGACTGTGCATACCTAATTTCAACTTCCTAGCCCAGATTGAAGGGGAGTTATGCGAGGAACAAACACAAAAAATAAGAAAAACCGACTAAAAGAACCACTTATTTGATGCTGCGAAGGGGTGTAATGGGGCTGAAAAGTCGAGCCACCCAAAAGGTACATCTACGGTCCCTAGTAAATGTACACACCAAATTTCAGCTTCCTAGCACTATTTGCAGGAGAGTTATGCGAGGTACAAACTCAAAAAGCTCAAAAAATGAGAAAACCTGATGAAAAATTACACTTCCAGAACTGTGAAGGGGTGCAATGAAGCTGAAAAGTCGGGACCACCAAAAGGCACAGCTACAGCCCTTACTGAATGAACATACTAAGTTCTAACTTCCTAGCTCATTTCAGTGAGGAGATAGGGTTAGGAACAGCCATTTTTCAAGGTCAAAAAAGGGGGAAATCCTCATATCTCCCCTTCTAGTTGACCTAGCAGGTTGTTTTCTGGATGTGTAATACATCTTTGGGTTTCCTATCGGTTGACTCAAAAAGGAACAATTTTTGTGATTTTTAATCCCTCAGCACCCCCTACCACAAATTTGGGCACAACTGAATTTTGATCCAAAGCAATCCCCACTCCGGAATATCAAATCCGCCACGAAACGAAGACTATTTCCCAAATTTAATCGATTTTGGCTGGTATCGAGCTGAGCAAATGATTTTTAGTTTTGAGCGAAAAAAATAAAAACAAATATCTGATAACGACCAGAAATGTTCGTGATGGTCTTCTAGGACCCTAAAATGGATTTTGTTCATATACTCCCCTCATCTGCCATAGGTCGATAGACCTTAATCGCCTGGTTTTCATTGACAATATGACACAGAAAATCGGTCTAAAAATCAGCATGTTACGGACTCAGAACCAGACCTTTGTGCAAGATTGTTTGTATTCCAAGGGAGAGATCTCATTCCTAATCAGCATTCAGGATAGTAAGGTTTCAATCAGGCTAAAAAGTTAAAACCCCCAATAGACACATCTAGGGTTGTTACTGACTGTACATACCTAATTTCAACTTTCTAGCCCAATTTGGGGGGGAGTTATGCAAGGGCTAAACTCAAAAATAGGAAAAACCGACTAAAACCCCACATATTTGGAGCTGTGAGGAGGTGTAATGGAGCTGAAAAGTCGAAACACCCCAAAAACGCATCTGGGGTCCCTCTTAAATGTGGGTACATGCGAAATTTTTGCTTCCTAGCACTATTAGGAGGAGAGTTATGCGAGGAACAAACTAGAAAAATAAGAAAACCTGACGAAAAAAATCACATTTCCGGAGCTGCGAGGGGGTGCATTGGAGCTGAAAAATCAGGACTCCGAAAAGGCACATCTAGAGCCCCTACGGAATGGACATACTAAATTCGTACTTCTTAGCTCATTTTAGTGGGGAGATAGGGTTAGGAATAACCCTTTTTCAAGGCCATAAAAGGGGAAACCCCTCATATCTCCCCACATAATTGACCTGGGAGGTAGTTTTCTAGACATGTCATACAACTTTAGATTCTCTATCGATTAACTGAAAAAGGAACAATTTTTGTGTTTTTGGCTCCTCATCACCCCCTTCCCTAAAATGGGGGAAAACTGAATTTTGATCCAAGGTCATCTCTACTCATGTATATCTAATCCGCCGCCAAACTGAGCCGATTGGCCGAGTTGGAACGAGTTTGGTCAGTATCGAGCAGAGTAAATTATTTAAATATTCGAGGAAAAAAAAGTAAAATAAAAATAAATATCTGATATGCCCGAAAAGGGATTTTGTTGGTATCTCCCCTCCCAACCGTCGTTGGCCGATAGACTGTACTAGCCTGATTTTCATTGACAATATGACATAGAAAATCGGGCTAAAAAAATAGAAATAATTATCGCCATACTAAGCACGAGTATCGAACTATGTACCTACATTTTCAAGGCATTCGTACACATAAAGACATATCAATATTTTACCAATTGAGTACTACCAATACTTTAAACTGGATTGCATAATAAAAGACAGATAGATTTGTATACTTTTTCAATGCCTCGTGCTACGAATGAGTGTATCCAGCGATAATGTGGTTTTCAAAAATCATGCGAAATCACAGCGCAAATCCAAAGAATGAATGAAACAATTTAGGTATCTATCTGCGATGGAAATCAAAGTCGTGAAAAAGTTTTGAAACTTTTACAGTCCTATATACAATAACTAAAGCGTGTGGTAAATACGAGATGGCGCGAGAATATAAAATGCGAAACTGCGCGAAATTCGTAACCAGCATGCTAGAGTACGAAAAACACAAACCCCATAATCGTTTACTACGAAGCGAAAATTATTTTACTAGGTAGTATAAAATGTAGGGGTACCGCATGTGACGCATACGTAATACTGTACATGTATATTTATTCGTATAAGCCCTTAGAAAAAAAAAAAAAAAAATGGATTCGGTAATTCACAGACGATAAGAAATGGCGCCTCAGTGGCGCCGTATTTTGGACAGAGACGCTGAAAAAGTTGAAAGAGACGCTTTGTTTTAGCGGCTACGAGGAACTGCGCTATATTGCCCATAAAATCAACGCTCTCTTCCCCTTTTTCCACTTTGTCGTCTAATTTTACACAAAATCTGACACTTAGAGAAGGCGCCAGTCAATGTTTGCTTATTATATGTACGGTAACATTTTTAACTATCTACCAGTAAGTACTTTTTATTTGTATCATTTTATTCGTCCTTATATGTATGTGTACAATGTGAACCAGTTGTAGGACTTGAAGAAATGTAAACGAATAGACGGTGATGATGGCTAATTTAATGAACGATATCGAGATACTGTACAGCTTCAGAAACTCTACGATTATGCTTGTGGTGTGAGCGACGCGAGAAGCAACTGCGGCTGAACTTCTGATTCAGTTTATTGCAGTAGACGCGTAGCCTAATTTAATTAATTGTTGTATTTATTTGCTACGAATTTTCCGCTTAAAATTTAATTCATTCTAGCAAATGTAACGAGATGCAAAGGATGGATGTAAAAATACCTATTTCATCTGCGCTTTTTTTACATACTACAGGAACGGAAGGTGTAAGGCATCAACTTCAGGGCATGGAAAATTTTTTTTTAAAAAGTTTCGACCAATGAGAGTTGCATAATTTCTGCCATAGAATTCATTTTTGTTGTCAATAGTTTGTTAAGCGGATGAAGGCAAGATTAAAAACGCCTCTTCAGCACAAAAACTAGGAAGGACCTGCCAGAAAGTAACTCTTCCTCCGGAAGCCTATCCATCCCATGGCAGACAATGGTGGCCGCCATCAGTTCAACTTCATAAAGTTCAAGTAAAACCCTACCATTATAAATTTTACACTGCTAAATAATACGTGTTTTTCTTTTTTCTTTCAATTACATTTAAGTTAGAAGGCAAAATACGTTAAATATAATTCTTTAAAAGAGAAAATTTTTATTGATTTCACTTTTGTTAAAATTATTATTTTTGTAAAAATTCACTCAGGAAAAAAATTTAATCCTATGAATGGACGAGTAATTGAATATGTAACTTTCTGTGCATAATCGGATGAGTTATGTAGACAGATGAATAATTTTTGAGATGCATGTAGCACTAGTGACGGTTTTCCCAGGGGTGAGAGGGTATTGTGAGTTTTTGCCCACCCGACCAATTTTGAGGAATGACAAATTTTACTGTTTTCATTGCAAAATTTTTTAATACTTACATAATTTTAACTTTAGGATTTTTTATTTAATAATTGAAAATCCACAGCTTTATCGAAAAAGGTTTACGCTGAAAAGACTCTTTCAACCGAATATCTTTCAACTCCTCCTCCTACCCCTCCTCCATCCACTTCAAACTGAAATGTATCGTGCATTTTTGTATCATACTACACAAATAAAATTTTTTACACATTAGGTAAGAGGTTTTTACGAGTGGGGCGGGGGGGGGGGGAAAAACATGACTTTTACGAGTGGGGGGGGGGGGGGGGGAAATACATGACTTGCACGAAAGTATTTGTATATCTCAGGGGTAGGGTATTCGAGTTTTAGCCATCTCGCCCAGAAATTTGGAAAAAAAAAACAAGTTTAAAAGGAACCTCAACGTGGAATAATTCATTTTCAGCATATAATACGTAAAATTTTGCATTTAGAGAGCTTGAAGATGCGTCAAAACACCGTTTTTTGAACCCCTACATCCTTGATATGTTGTAAAATTTTCGCCTTCGCTTCGCTCAAGTTTTATTCTATCTTTCAGTTTCAAACAAAATTTTTCGAAAAATTCTTCCTAGATAATAATATAGCAGCATAACGTTTTTACATTTTTTTTTCAAATTTTAGCCAACCTTAAAAAAATTCTGAATGCCTCTGTCTCTGTACACGAGAGGCAGCAAAAAAGGTGAAAAATCGTCACTACATAACATATAGACAATGAAACACCAAGATGAAAATCAGGAGGTACAGCGGTAAAGGGAATGCAGAAATTTTTGTCCAGAGTTACTCAAGACTTCTCTGTTAGGAGCGCTGTTCACAAATTCCTGTTCGACTTAATTCTGATTGGCCAAGATCTCAAAGGTAGATTCTATCATACTTCTGTCTACCGATAGAATAACTTCTGTCCAATTACCAAATTTCTATCCAAAGAAAGATCAACTTCTGACCAATAACCATCCAACTAGAATTAGTGAACAACAAAATCAAAAATTTTTTCAATGTACGAAAAACATTTATCTTTTAAATATGCAACTTTCCGAATACATGCAAATCATGTAATGAGAGGTATACCGCTGGAACATTCATACTTGTCTGACGCAAATGTTGCATAAGCCAGCCAGTAAAATATTTATCACAGGGTGAGGATAGCTAGGGTTAGTAATGAAACGGTTTAACAGCGCAGCAGGGTTGAGGTGGTGGTAGTTGGAGACACTTTTAAGCGATTATTCCTACGTAAAAATTCATTTATATGCGAAAAAAAAGGCCAAATTCAGTATAAAGAACTCACAAATGCATCAAAATACTAATGTTTCGACTCTTATTCTTAAAAATTTTGCAAAATCTTCCCCCTCCCATTGGTTCGGGTTATACATATTTTTATTATAAACAAAACTTTTCAACGAATCCCGCCCCCTCCCCTTCTGAAGCCGAATGTTGTTATGCCATTGACTCTGGACTATCTCTATTTGGCAAATGAGGATTAATGAAAAATTCCATAAAGTTGATAACTCCGAGGAAAACTCGACGAAAATGAAATGTACGGAAGAAAAAATGTCTAACTAGCTTCTACAAAAAATGGATGAAATTTTCAACTAAAATCAGTGGCGTAGGAAAGGGTGGGAGGAAGGGGTGAACGATTGAAGTATGTACTTTAATAGCTGATTAATGAATTGAATAATAATTTGTGCATTTTCAAATTATGCCTTTTCATTAATTTTAATCGTTTAAAAATCTAATTTTTTCAAATTTCGCCTTCGCTTCACTCGGACAATTTATAAATATTACTCGCTTTATTTATAAAAAGTGAGTTGCGAGAAGTTGAATTTCTTTCAACGTACACAATTCACGAAAAAACGTTGTCACTGTTGAAGTTATTCCACTTAATTTTGTCAAATGGGGGGAGGGAGAAATACGGTGGCAAATTTTATAGTACGGCAGATATTTTAGGCCGAAAATTAAATAAAATTAACCAAAACGCTTCAAAAAATGCACAATAATTAAAATTTTTCAGATTTGAAATTTCTAAAATTTTTGGTTCAAAATTTCGTGCGGGCACAACTTGTTCTTTTTTAGTAATCACATTTCGAATACTGTTTGCGAATTTTTCTAGGGAGAATGGGAGGAGGGGATAGGGAAATGTTCGGTGGTTACGTCCATGTGAGTTGAAGGGGCAGTATGGAGAAAGTACCCCGGGTCCCTCGGCGGAAAATTCCTAACTACGCCACAGACTAGAATATTTTAAACGTTGGGAAAATTGGACGAAAAAATCTGCAAAATGAGATAGTAAAATTCAACCTGATAATACTCAATACACGTATTTCCCCGTACAACCAAAAAAGTCGAATAAGAAGAAAAGGTCATCAATTAAAGAAAAATCGATCAAAAAAAATACTTACCAAAAAAAAATTCGGCGATTTCGACATTTTTTGTCACATTCACATTTCTCCTGACTTTCCTGGGAATTTTAGGTAAACCACGTATTTCAATGGGTTGTTTCCCCCTTACCCAAATCCATTTCATTTTTCTTAATTTTTTAACCAGCCAAACGCAGCCCAATATGTACAACTAGAAAGTACCCTGCATAGTTGAATAAAAAATCTACGAAAATTCCATCATCGAAGTATAGAAAATTTTCGCAATGCTTTCTGTCACCTGATTACACTAATTAAAAGGCTGACTTTATCGATAATAGGAAAAACACTATACGTAATAATCACTCCAAGTAGAGCTGTATCGCCATCTATAGTAAATGGCGAAAATCTCCGACTGCTGTAGCACACGCGATTCATGGCGCGAAAGATCGGTGGTTATCAACCAAAGGCTATACAGTTACATCAGCAAAGAGCTGGTTAAGCTTGTAAAAAAAAAAAAGAAAAAAAAGAAGGGGTACAAAAGAATATATCCGAATAACACGAAAGCGTCAGGTTACTTTCAATTATACGACCGTATAGACCGTATAGACGAACGTACGTATGATAGGTAGTTAGGTACAAGGTATACATATCTCTACAGACCATTTCCGGGCCGTGGGCTACAACAGTATAGATAGGAATACAAACGGTGATAAAAAATTCAGCGGCGTGGCGCAAAATTTGAATCGAGGTTGAAATGGTTTTCATATTCGAAACACGAAATTCTCTACGATTCTCTGTACGACGAGTACTTATAATACGCCGAAGAACAAAATCGAAATAATTCGAATGATTAACCAGTGCGAGCCTACATAATTTTAATGCATACGATTCGCTGCTGGCAACTGGAATCTTCTGGTAGCGACGGGGTACAATAACATTTCAGATTTACAAGTATGTAAATTCGTTAAGAAATGAACGTTTACTAACGTGTGTGTGGGACGCTCATAACACTATAATGTGAGGTGGTCCAGCCTCATATATTCTATCATCAGGAAACATTCATCTTGTTGAGGAGCTGGCCCACTATTAGCATCTTCTATATCATAATACAATCGGAACTGCATTATGTCACGACGCTTCTTTTTCAACGTTCATAAATTTCACTATACTTCGAATTGTATGAATGTGTACGGTGCAGTGTACCGATACCTACTACCGAAGTTGAATTTTTTTTTTTTTTTTACATCTCTTACAGGTAGGTAAGTATGTATTTACTCAAATTATTCATTCAGTCGAGATATGTTTATCTGGTATGCTATCTTATCACGTTAAAGTTTAGAATTTATTTAGCAAGTGAAATGTAAGTACTGGTTATTCGGTAACTTGTTCAAAAACACGTTTGCTTCAACATTGCTTGCATTGCGAAGAAAAAAATTTATTTCTCGATTCTCCCTCCGCTCAAGGATAAGGCAACTCGTTTGTTACTTTTTTTTTTCTTTATGAATGAAGAATGAGAAAACTCATTCACGAATAAGTACCTACCAAAGTAAGTTCAAAACTTGTATGAATTGTATTATAGCATTGTTGTGGCAATATTTTCGAAATCTACCTCAACAGGAACGGAATAATGAAGATCTAAAAAAAAATTTCATCTTTCATAATCATGGGATAGGGGCTGGGGGAGTAAGAATAAAACGACAGGACTTCATCTAAATATTGATGCTGCAAGGATTTAATTGAAAGGAAAAGATCCGAGGGGGAGGGGCTCAGAGAGTCGAAATTTTTTCAGATCATGGAGTAGTTGCTTGAGTAAAGTGAAGGGCTAAAGGCACAGTTATGTAGAACCAGAATTTTTATTTTTCAACGATCAAAGTATGCATTGTTTAAGCGATAGAGTTGAACAATTTTAATTTTCGAATATGACACAAAAAACTTTCGACGTCATACTCAATAGGGTAGGCAACACCTTCAACATTACTATTCAATTTAACTCCGAAGTACATTACATAACTTACATACGTTATTTGTCGTACACTTACATCCCGTGATACATGGATTTTACTAACACATAAACGGGGAAAAGCTAAAAAAAAACTGAAAAATATTTAAAATATTAAAAATAATAATTTTTATCAGAAAGTTCACCTGAACTTTCTCAACTTTTTCCAAGTTCCACTATTTTTAAAAATAATTTTTTAATTTTAATTTTCAACGTATAATTCAAAAAAATAATTTTTCCTTTATCATTTCAGCAAAGCACTATATCACACGATCGTGATCTATATACCGAGTGTTCCGCATCAATTTCGCCATCCTTATATCAGTGATAAATCAACTCATGAGACTCACATGTATAATGGTTAGCGTAGCCAAAAAATTGAAGGGCTGAGATATGCTATTTTCGAAATTTCATTTTCACCCAAACCTGTTGCCCACTTTCAAAATTCATAGAGAAAAAAATTAATAATGGTAAAAATTCGTTATTTACCCTAAAACATAGTGTATATTCTCGAGTATGTGTGGTATAAAAATCAAGAGTGAGGGTGAAGTGGTGCGTAAAACATGACTAAAAATTTCGATGTACGTATAAAAAAATTTGATTCAAAATTATCAATTTTTTCAGTTTTTTGTGAAAAACTTCTGATAAAGTTATCATGTGTTCCCCTTTAAACATCTATAAAACGAGTAGCAGTACACCTCCTACTCATTGGTCTGAGCAGAAGCCCTGAAAGTTGCTTCAACATGGAAAAAAAATGTTTTTACTTCAAATTCTATGATTTTTCCATTTTTTAACATCCAACATATTTTTCCCCCTTTTAGAAGTAACTTTCAATGTTTCTGCTCCGGCCATTGAGTGGAGGGGGATGTACTGCTACTTATTTTAATGATTTTTAGCAGGGAGCTTATAAAACTTTTTCAAATGTCATTTACAAAAAATTGAAAATTTTCAACTGCCATTTTTTTTCTACGTACATCGTCAAAGTTTACAAATCACCTCATCACCACTCTTAATTTTTTACCACAGTTCCTCACTTATATTCTTTGTCTAGTGGCGCAATATTTTTGTTTCTCTCACATTTACCTTCACCATGAAATTTTTTTTCTAATTTTTGTACAAAAACGACTGATATTTTTTTTTTGTATAAGTGCAACCCTCGAGGTTTCCACCCCAACCACAGATTTGGAGATGTTCTCCTATTCATTCAAACATTTTTTAATGAGGTGCTTATAATGGCTTTTTCAAAAGTTATTCACAAACAACCAAAAAAGTTACAAATTTTTAGTCACGTTTTTTTTGGTATTCATTTTGTCATATTTTACAGACCACTTCACTCCACCACCCCCCCCCTTAATTTTTATACCACACATATTCGAGTATACACTATGTTTTAGAGTGAACAGCAAATTTTCATCATTATCGATTTTTTCCTATGATTTTTCAAAATGAGCGGCAAGCTTGGGCGAGAATGAAATTTCGAAAATAGCATATCTCAGCCCTTTCGATTTTTTGGGTATGCAAACCATTATACAAGGAAGTCTCATGAGTTGACCGAAGGATGGTCAGGTTAATGTGGAACACCCGGTATTTGGGAGCCAAATTCCACGGTGCCCTACAATACCTAACCTCCTCTGGAATTTCCGCATAAAAAACCATAGGTTGTACTTTTGATTCGCCATTACAGAACTGCCAACTTATGGGTTTTTTATTCAAAAATTTCGGCGAGACGGAGAGGGTCAGATATTATATAAAGCATCCTGTATAAAAATGAATCCATCGTGATTCATTTCCATAAAATTTTGACAGTTGATAGAACTGAACAAAAGCAAGCAAAAATTTTTACGGAAACATGATGCCTATCTTGAAATTTTACAGATGAATGAATTGGTGGAGAAAGAGAAAAAAACCAGCGTTGCACCTACATAAAAATTGATGGGTCGTAAGACCTTCCACTACAAGTGATTTTTTATGAAATAATTACTTTGATAAAGTATTTTCAATTCGATTCTGCAAAAATTTTAATTTTCAGAAAATATAATACTAAGAGGGCGACATACATGTTTTACCTATCTTTCATTCAAAACGACTTTCAATTAAAGTTTAATTCCATCCAAAATGAAATTTTCCGGAACATTTAACTCTAGCTTACCACACATGTGACAAATGTCATAGGCTGGTTTATGTAACCCTCGTGTCAGGAGAGTATGAATGTTCCAGCGTTATCCGCTCAGTATGTGTACACCCTTGCTTAAACTTCATATACATGTGCTAGGAAAATGGCATACTGATCTATCTGAAGGGGTAATATTTTTTGTTCATTATGTACAGAAAGTTGCATAATCATTCATTTGTAGAGTATTAAAAACTTTTTTTTTCTGAAAATTAATTTTATTCAAAAATCAACTTTCAACTTTACAAAAACAACAATTTCAATAAAAGCTGAGCAAATTAATTTTTTTTTTTATTTGCAAAATTATTTCTATCCTTATTTTACTTTCTTCTTACTCTGATGCGACGAAAAAAAAAATCAAAATCACAGAATATTTAGCACAGTGAAATTTTTAACACGGCGTAATGTAACTTCTACCAAAATTGATGTATGGTTGACTATGGTAGCAATGCATGCAATGCTCCTTCAAATGTAGAAACGTAGAAATCAGACAAAAATTCGCCTTTTCATAGCTGCTTGGTAGATCTATAAATATCGAAGACAAATCACCTGTAAACGATTTTTTTCAACGCCTAATAATATTTCGCAAGCCTTAGCAGTCTGGTTGCAGAAAATTCACACAAACAAAAACGCACGCGAATTAAATTATCAACGCTTAATTCTAAACTCTTCTTTGTATGGGTATATTCGAAGTTCAGCATTCATTTTATCCGCATACGTATTCTGTATATTAAATAATCTGAACGCAGTTCATTCGCACGCAGATAACGCCACTAGAGATTATCCCGTCAACATATACCTACCATATACTATTCGAGAATCCTTTCATTGTTCCGATGAACCATCTCGTTTTAAGAATCCTACAATAACTTAAATTTACGCGATAAAAACGTCGACGTTTACCGCCACAAAAGAAACTGATACGCAACGGTCATTGTCGAAGAAAACATCAAATTTAGATCGTCGAGTGTTTTCAGTTCACTCTAAAAGGTTCGCATTACACGGTTGGAAAATTTCGAAAGATGCCGGCTTTCTACTTCTGGCGACAATAAATATATAAATGTCGGACTTACATTTGTCTGTCTGGTGATAAATCGCGAATCGAATGAAAAAGCGAACTCGGTTATGAAATTTGCTTCATTTAGCGAGAATTTTTATTTTCTTCTCGGACCGGCTCTTACATATAGTACGTCAATAAAAATAAATCATTTTTCATCCGAAAATTCGTTCGGAAAATTTTTATCGATCTGATTACACGCGACGGTTTAAGGATTTTTTGAATTTTCATTAAAGATATTTATCGTTATTGTGAAAATGTTCCGAACGAAAAGAGCTTCGAATACATTATACAGCATACATATAATCACATTATATTGCCTTACTACACTATACGTAGGCCTACGTATTAAACAGTAAGATTACGTTGGGAAATTTTAGAGAAAATTTCCTCTAGTCGCAATTCGTAAATGAAAAATTTAACCCGCCGAATCACAAACACACACACAACATTAGGATATAGTAAAAAAATGCAAAAATATTATTTTATCGAATAGAAATTTTTTATACGTAGCTGTAGGTATACTTGGGCGATATTACGTACGAACGTAGTAGATAAGAGGGAAGAAAAAAAAAAAATTCTTCGACAATCTTATCGAAGAGGTTTGAAAAATAAAACACATAAATCAATAAATTGAAAGGGGAAAAAAAAGTGTAAAACGCCCACTAGGTCTACCTAAAGACGCCAATAAATTCGCGTACTCCAAGTGAAAAAATACCGCTAAAACCAACATAAAAATAATCTTTAGCAACGCAGTCATTCCTCTTAATAAAGCAATACTGTACAATTGAGTTGAAAGGAAACACGCGAAAACATACGATAAATCAATTGCTGCGCAACGCTGTATAGTTTACAATTTGTCATCGAGTAATAGAAACAGTAACGAGACTGCAGATCCCTGCCGCGTACTCTGCGAGGGATGCAATTTACACCCCATCTAACTTTTGAATAATAAATCTTTTTGTCGATGGTACGGAAAGGCCACAGTCTCGGCTGCTCGCTTTTGTTGCCAACAGGGATGATGATGGAAATGGCAATCGCAACCATATAGGGGCTACAGCTTGTATCTTCGTTTTAAACGTGAGATAATAAAAAAATATATATATTTGATGTGTTAATCCTCGATAATTGTTATACCCCGATACCGATAGTGGTAAGTATACGCGTACGCCGGCCTTACGTTGGTTATAGCCTGTGGCCAAACTCGTCTATTCCATACGTTTGGAGGAAGACTTTACTCGCGTATACGGTCGTCGCTATAATACATATTATGTAGGTAGGTACTACATATAATAAATTAGTTCGAATTAAAGTGTACGTACCTGTACCTGTACCTGTACCTGTACGCGACAGACGTACCTACACACCTATATGCAATACATACACGTATATACACGATTACATACATACATAAATACATACGCTATAATACTTTTGAAACACACGTTTGTGTGTGTATTTCATACCTAATCCAATACCTATCGTAGAGCTATTATACGTATAGGTATAGGTATAGGTATGGGTATGTAATAGCTAATGCTATGTAGAGATGGTAGGTACATGATCGCGAGTCAGATCGCGTTTCCAAGTACTTGTCGCAAATTAGCCTACTTCATGTGCTTATTGTTACGCATCCACGGTGAATATTTCACGTCACGTGTCGCGGTTTTGAGGTTAGAATATTAGAGTGGCATATCCTAAACTTCCTTCGCCGTATGTTGTCCTCACAGAATACTCCGATACTAATGAAATGGTAACGAAGGTCGAATTAACTTATTTTACGAAGGTATAAAAAATAATACCCGACGGATATTATTTTATTATTATTCTTTTTTTTTTTCAGCATTTCGTGACCATTGTTCGGCGACTATTATTTCATATAAATTACTGTAATTTCTGTTACCTTTTGGCTTTGTTCCGTTGTGTGACGCTGTTAATGTTGCTAACACAGCGAATATGTCGACGACGCGTCTTTGACGCACATCAAAATAATAACCAGTCGTGGAAAATGAACTAGTTCGTTGGAGTATGAAAGGAAAAAAAATTTCTTGAAAAACGGCGAATTCCCCCCTCCTTTTTTTGGCCAACAATTTAGGTCCGGTTTTCACACGTCCTCCAACATTTTTACGTAATTTTTGATAATTTTTATAAATTTTTTAGCCATTTTTTGTGAAATTTTTCTATCAAATTTTTGAACGTTTTTTAATGATATTTCATCAATTTTCACGTATCATTCAACGTTATTTCGTGTTTTTTTCGTCAATAAACTATTAAAACATGAAATAAATGTTTTTTCGGATGGAAAGAAGTATCAGAGAGATGAAATAATAATACGGATCGAATTTTGACCATTCGCCGTACGATCAAAAGGATCATTTTAACGAGTTATGCTGTATTTACCAAAAATTACACTCGAACACGACGCAGGAGGGTTAAAATAAGCGGTATACTTGAAAAAAAATTCGAAAATCATGTTGTAAAATTCGTAACGCGATAAATATATGCGGCCGCTTGCTACGGCATATAGACGGCTGCGGCCAAAAATTCGTTTACCGTTCTTTACGTTATAAGAAAAATTATGTATTCTCATTATACCAATAAAGGCCACGTAGTAATGTTGTCGTGTAAAATATATTCGATTTTATTTTATTTTTTTATTACGTAAAAAATATATTCGATTTTTTTTCATTTTTCGTATCATGGTAGCCGAGAATCGTGGTTACTTTTTACGAC
>FIZR01030972.1:0-17826 GCA_900060175.1 Ferrisia virgata
CGACAATCTTCATCTTTTTCTCCTGGGGTTCTTCTGACATATTTTCGGATCGAGTTGGATCGAGTGTACGACTATCAATACTAATGAAACTCGATTACGACCTCAGATTACGAGTGGAATAATAATCCTGAGAATGTTATTAAAAACTAGAACCGAATAGGTGTAGAATAAACTGCATCGTTCATTATTTTCTAGATCCACGAAGAAGAGGTGTTAATAAAAACCAAAAAGAAACGTCATCAACTCGGTACACAATCAAAGACACACATGATAACGTGACATCAAGCTTTTTCTTTTGGGAAAAATTTTTTGGATTTTTTGTCAACAAATAAATAATTTTTTGCCAATAGAACACGTCAAAAGGAATCAAATGATTCACATGAATCAAATGATAAAATTTTAAATGATAGATGTTGATTATGTATTATGATAATATGATGAATGCAGTTAAATAAAAAATCTGCAGAGAGCGGACCAAACGAACCATAAGCGCCATGATGCCAAGCCGATGAAAGAACGATAATATCCATGGCATTCGAATTGATATGTGTTTCATTTTTGGTGTTCAAGTACATGTTTGTTGTTCTTTTAACTAAACGCAACTATAAGTAAATAAAGCTGATAAAGCTGATAAATTTGGACAAAATTGCTCAAAATTGCTGTAATTTTTGTATAATGATGAAATTTGTACAACCTAACCAATATTTTAGTCTATTTTAGTATGAGTTATGCGTGTTACAATAGAAGAAACTTCGTTCGTAAAAAAACTAATCCACTACGTTTTGCGAATAAATAAGTAGCTGTCGTGTATGACAGTTTAAGTGCAAAAATGCATTCGTCGATGAATAAATCTGGTACGTCTGCCAACGCTAATAGTAATAATGTTTCTACTACCTATATGAATAAAAGCGAGAAGGAGAAGTACATCGAAGAATTCAATTTTCCCTTCTGCGATGAAGCTTCCAAATATGAGCGAGTTTCGAAGATAGGACAAGGAACATTTGGGTAAACAGATTATTCTAGTTTCAGCGCTGTTTTGAAATTGTTGTTCACTGATGAACATTATAATTTTTAGAGAAGTGTTCAAAGCGAAAGAAAGAAAAAATCCTAAGAAATATGTCGCTATGAAGAAAGTGTTGATGGACAATGAAAAAGAAGGAGTAAGCATAAGTATTGTAGCATCAAGTCGAGAATTGAATTGGCCTGTTACTGATTTTTTTCTGTGTTGAATTTTTCAGTTTCCTATTACAGCCCTGCGAGAGATAAGAATTCTCCAACTGTTAAAACACGATAACGTCGTCAATTTAATAGAAATATGTCGAACGAAAGGTTATTGGCAAAACAACATTCCTTTTTACTACGCGTACATTTTTGTTTCGAGTAACAAAGAAAAAAATTCAATTTTTCTGTTTCAGCTTGCAATGTTAATAAATTCAAGTCGACCTTTTTTTTGGTTTTCGATTTTTGCGAACATGATTTGGCTGGCTTACTCGCTAATATGAACGTAAAATTCAGTCTTGGGGAAATAAAAAAGGTTATGCAGCAGTTATTAAATGGACTATATTTCATTCATAGTAATAAAGTAAGAATATGCCGCAAAAAGTATATTTATGACGCGAACAAGTATTTGATTATACTGCTTTGTTACAGATTCTTCATAGAGATATGAAGGCTGCTAACGTCTTAATCACGAAAACTGGGATATTGAAATTGGCCGATTTTGGTTTAGCCAGAGCATTCAATCTATCGAAAAATGGCCAGCCTAACAGGTACTCGTGTCTCAATTTTCATGTGCGAAAACCTACGTAATGAAGGTATCGTATGTTTGGTGATTAATACAGTTTGATGTGACATTTAAATTCCAGATATACGAATCGTGTAGTAACCTTATGGTATAGGCCGCCTGAGTTATTATTAGGAGATCGAAATTACGGTCCTCCTGTTGATTTATGGGGCGCCGGATGTATAATGGCGGAAATGTGGACGAGAAGTCCAATTTTACAAGGACATTCGGAACAAAATCAGCTGACTATTATTTCGCAACTTTGTGGTTCCATTACGCCGGAAGTTTGGCCCGGTGTCGAAAATTTAGAACTATTCAATAAAATGGAATTACCTAAAGGTCATCGAAGGAAGGTAAGTTATTCAGCATTCTTCGAGATAAAATAACGTTTTTCTTTCGCGAAGAATAACTTATAAAAATGTACCAGGTTAAAGAACGTTTGAAGCATTATGCTCGAGACGCACAAGCTTGCGACTTGCTAGACAAATTACTAATTTTGGATCCTAGTAAACGTGCAGATGCAGATACTGCTCTGAATCATGATTTTTTTTGGACGGATCCACTACCTACTGATTTGTCGAAAATGTTAGCCCAGCACAATCAGAGCATGTTCGAATATTTAGCGCCGCCTCGGAGACCGAATCAGATGCGGGCTCACCATATGCAAGTCAATTCTTCTGCATCGAAAGCGTTAATGGATACCGGATACCAGGATCGTGTATTTTAATGGTTTTTCTTTTGTGAAATGATTGAACTTTATTCTTGTGAGTTTTGCCAATGAGATAGACCTGTGTTTCTTTTCCGAGCGTATAACTCGGCCAATGCGATTGGGCGAAATTGTTTATGACATTGCGACTATATTCTATCACCTTCTAGTGATTTTTTTAAGTGATAAAGTTTTTTGAGATAGGTTTTGAATTTCTGCGAAATATGCCATTAAATGTGTTCGATTGGTTCACTGCATCGGTTCGTACCTAATAATATTGTTCTCAACTTTGAATATAACATCATTATTCAATCCAATATTAGGTTTATGAGTAACTTTCGTTTAGTGAAGTGTTGTTTTCCGTTTTTTTTTTTTTTTTTTTGTAATGGAAATAAAATTAATTGGTTAAAATATATTTTGTATTCATTTCATTTTCTATGATTTCTATGAGACAAGAAAACAATGCTTTTCACCCCAGTTATTACTTGTTTGCAGATTAATCATACCATTAGGCCTCTGTGTAAGAAATTATTTTGATACATACATTACTTACACGCGATGAAAAAAAACGAAAAACATATTTGTGATTCTTAATAATTGATACTTATTGAATAATAAAAACCATTCAACTTGAAGAAGTTTTTACGCTCGATCTCTTAGACCTACTATTTGACCAAGTATTCATCATCCACAACAAAAAAATGCTGCGGAGTTGGAAACAAAAAAAAAAAATGAGACTACGAAATCATAATATGATTAAAAAACTGATGATTGTAGACTTCTAGTCCAATTGTAGGTATGTTGTAACAGTAAGTCATGCAATCAGTTGAAGAACAAGTTTTTCAATCAAACAAGCGATTGATATTCGTGAAAAGAATAACTATCATCTTTATAAATTGATCGATCGTGTATTGAACGATATTTTTATACTTAGCTCAAGTCATCATCATAAGACATTGGTAACTTCACAAGGGAATGAACAAAATACAAAAACTTTACATGTATCAAAGTCTTACGAGATAGTAAAAAAATATTATAAAAATAAGCTGTACTTTTCTTCAATGGTTTGAATAAATAAAAACTGTACCAAAATACAATATGTACATAAGATGATGGACACGGTTTGTGTGATAGTTATGTAAGTGGATGCACTAAAATAAAAATGTACATCCACGCTGGTACGGCAATATTATTACAGGTAAAACTTTTACAGTTCGGGAACACATAAATTTTCAACAACTTATTGAGCTTCCATGCACATAATTAAGAAGACGCCTATAAGAAATAAAATACGAATTAATTACGCAATAGGAACTTAAAATATATATGCAAGTGTTTGATACGTAATTTACAGTTCTCACTTTGATGATAAGAGGACTGAAATTTGATTCACGTTTTGTACAAGTGACGTGTTCGACAGTTTATTGTACGAAAATCTTAGGTATCAAGGTGTGGTATAATATTAACAACGGTGCTACAGCACCACAGCCATTAAACAGCAGTTGAAGAAAACACATTTCCATCTATCTCTTCGTCTCCATTCGCCGAAGATACATCTATAAAATTAAAATCATTACTACGTCGTTACAATGAATATTAAGATGAGTACATTTTTATGAGTATCAGGTGAATGAGAATAATGAGAATATTAGTGCACAAATACAGTTCAAGCACATTCAATTCCCGTTATTAGTAAAACAATTAATAAACCGACAATAAAGAATATAATAGGTATGTACGTTTTGCTTTATGATACGTACTATAGAAGCTGGTACATGAGACCATATAAAAAGTGATAAAAATGAATACGCAGGTATGTATCGCTATGACATGGTTGGTGTGTTAACATAGGTTGGTCTTCTGCTATTCGCTACATCGATATAGCTTTGATTAAAAAAGCAAACTGGTTTTGTATTTTCAATCTTGATATCTGTAAAATTTAAGAGGTAGATAGATTTTCACTGAATTCGTGGAGTTTAACAACATTAAGAAAAAAAAAAAAACACTAAAGCCGAAATGTTGTGTAAAAAAATCAATCCTGCAAGATTGAAGGATACCGATACGATTGGTCCGATAATATTTATAACAATTATGCGTCATTATTGTATCTTCTTTCACATTAGCCTGGATTGTTATGTATTATGTAAAATGTACATGCAAAAAATTTTTAAAAAACATTGCAGGTCTATGAAACAAAACTTGAAGAAAAGAAGAGAGAGAAAGAGAGAAAGAGATATGTACCGAGGCTCAGAGAAATAATAAGCATAAGAGCAAAAAGCAATAAATTTTGAACGCGATTTTCTTCAAAATGAAATTTGACAATTAGACTCACTTTAGCCTGCTCAGTTTAAGATGAATTTCTGAGAAAAACACCAGCAAATGATCATAACCAATAAAACACACTTTGAAATAAAAGCGCTGAGCAATTTAATAGCGTCCCGCTGGTGAATGGCCATAAATTCATTTTACAGCCAAGGATGCCATTAAATTGAACGTGACTAGCGAAAGTCATACAGAATAGAATTGATGATTTAGCATTAGTTCAGCATACATACGCATATTGATTAAATGGAAAAAAGTTTCATGAAGACAGCCCTGCGAGATAGAAACATTCTTGAAAGAATTTATGAAAAAGAAAAGCAATAAATACGATGGAAGCGACCTCTAAATAATCTTAATTCTTAAAACTCTCTAACTTAATATTATTGTTGGATATGGTATCAGACTCACTACTCAGCACTCAAACAGTTTCATCCTCAACTACATCAGCAAAAACGAAAATCGTTTGGATTATGTTTACTATCTTATTAATGGCCACGAACAGAAGAAATAATTCAGCGTAGTAGGTATCTTTGCGGAGTTCAAAAGCCGTGACCTTACAAATATTCAATTGTACAGCGTTCAAATCATTTGCGAAGTATAAATGGAATTAGGCGTAGAGTGAATTCGTGTAAAGCATCGTAAACGTGGTTGTTACCATTAGATTTAAATTAGATATAGGGTATGCATAGGGTTCAATAACGCGTTTATTTACCAGGTTTTTTCAGCATCGGTTTCATCTCGACATCATCTTCTGGATCAGATGCTTCTCTCAAAGGAACATTAACGTACCGTGGTTCTTCGAAACCAGTATGATATATAGGAGAATTCAACATTGACAAATAGTCCACGCTACTATTCATATCGGCGTTCATTTTTATATACATCTCGTTCAAGTTAGTGTAATGCTGGAAATTGTAATTCCAGTCGATTAATATACGATATAATGATTAACACACAGATAGAAGTGCACCTTCAGCTAAGTAGCTGTATTCATAAACATTATTCTAATTTTTCACTCACAGATCGTACTCCATCTTCGAGTAAACTTCCAAGTCGCTCACACAATTCGAAAAATGTCGGCCTTAATGTTGGCCGAGAATGCCAACAGTCTTTCATCACAGCATATCTAAGGATGTAAAAGAATAAAAACGAAAGCAATTATTTTTCGCACGTACGCAATGAAGCTAAACAGCTACTGAACGAATTGGGCATCACTCTTTATGTAATAAATATGCAGGCATATCATGTACCTGAGTGTTATGATAAGGGAGCGGTTCGTTTATTACACATTTGGATCAGACATTAAAGGATTAAAGTAAAACATTTATTTACGCCTTAAAATACGTAACTTAAACTAGTTGAGGAATATACATTTTCACTTACATCTCTTTGGAGGCGAACATAGGTTTCTCCAACCTATACCCGGATTCTAACTTATTATACAGGTTGTCCAAGTGTTCAATACCTTGAAAATAAACAGAGAAAATCAGAAAAACGCGATAATTAATCGCATGGAATGCTAAAATTATGTTTATTTTTGTATTGTAAGCTGCGTACAGGCAGTAGATTTGTATTCGAATTCGATAAGTTATATGCTTGACAAAAATTGAAAATTGATAATGTTCATTGCCCAGAGGGGTATTCATTCTTGATACAGATTGTATCTCGTAAGAAGTGATAGTATACCTACTTATAGCTTCACTTTACTGCGATTGTTAGTGTTCTAATATCACCTACCTGGATATGGAGTTACAGATAAGGAAAATAATTCCCACATAGTGATACCAAATGACCATACGTCGGATTGCGTTGAAAACACCCGGTCTCTGATTGATTCAACAGCCATCCATTTTACAGGGAGTAATGTCTGTTATTGAAAAAAAAAAAAAATTATCTCGTTCGAATAAACAATTCGTTTTCAATATAAAAACAAAAAAACAACGCTTTCATTTAGGTAAAATCAATATACAAAAATAACTTACATTCTTTTGCCTTTGGTAATTTTCACTTTGATACATGCTTTTGGCTAAGCCGAAATCGCATATTTTTACAATATTATCATCCGCTAGTAAGACATTTCTCGCAGCCAAGTCGCCATGTAGAACCTATTGAAATTATAGATCATATTAAACCGTGAATGAAGTATGGTCACAAAACACAAAAAAAAAAAAAAAAAAACTCGGGTTTTTACAGTGAGAGGGAGCCATAACTATTATACCTTTCGACTGGCTAAATAATCCATGCCTCGTGCTATTTGGAACGACCAACAAATTAAATCAGCGGTCTTGATCGGTCCAACGGTGGTATTGTGATAATCACCACGATAATTTGAACGCCAATCGGGTTCGTTATCTTTGCTAATCAAATATCCATCCGATCCTAAATGGTAAATTAACATTATACGAGTAAGTTTTAGGTAGCTTAATTTTTCGTTCGAGTATAACGTATATCGGTAGGCGGTAAAGGCTAGAGAGCCTCTAGATGATCGGGTATCAAAATTTTGCTTACCTATAGGCGTTTCTTCAGTAGAGCTCTCACTTCGAACACTACTCGTTCTACCGTTCATCACCGTATAGTTACTACATAAAAACGAAGAAAGATAAATAAGTAGGTAAGTAAGTAAATAAGTAAGTAAGTAAGTAAGTAAGTAGCTATTTTAATTCGATCGAGTAAATATGCTAATAAATTACGTATACCCACCGATTGATGCTGGTAATTGAAAAGTCTATTTCACCATTTTCGTTCATTTGGTTGACGAAATTATTTCGTTGTTTTAAAAGAAATTCTTGTAAATTGCCATATTTGCAGAACTCAACGATGACACATAATTCTCCTGTAACGAACGCGTAACGCAAATTAATCAGTTGGTCGAAGAGAAAGCAAGCGAAGTTGAACGGAGAAAAAAGCAAGGTAGGTAATCGTACTTTTGTTTAGATCTTTGGTACAGGCGCCTAGTAAATTGACGACATTTAAATGCCGTCCCAGGTGGATCATTATTTTTAGTTCGGAGGCTAGCGCTCTTATGTAGAGAGATTCGGCGTTACGGTTGACCGTTTTTACGGCCACAGTGGTAACGGTATTTTCATCAATTATACCGTCAGCTTCGGCTTTCCTTACCTCTCCGAATGCTCCGCGGCCGAGTAATATTCCTGATGAAACATTGGACGATAAGATATTTAAATTCCACAGGTCGCGGACGTTTACCTACATTGTTTATAGTTAGCGAGCGTTACGCGCTGCGCGTGCATAATTTACCAAATTTCAGTTTCTCCCTCGGGAATTCCCACTTTTTATCGTAAGGTAATAAATCAGCCTGCTCTTCAACGCCCAATTCTGGATTCAGGCTGTGAATAGCTCCTTCCTCGAAATTCAAAAGTCCGGTTTCTTTAAGTTGTTCTCTTAAACTCTGCAAAATACGCGTGTAGGTAAATATAGTTAGGTATAACAGCCATTTCAAGACACTGTACCGTGTATGTTGACTGGAACGAGACGTTGTTAGGTACCTACCTTTTCTTTACGCGTTCTTATTCTGGACCATACGATACATATTAGACAGAAAAGTATTAGTAGCGAACAGAAACCGGCCCACAATATCGTGTGCTCGTGTTCAGCTGGTTTATCTGTAACATGGGCGATTATCGGGCATTAATTACGATGCAAAATTTGCGCAGGTAATTTCGATGTATTCTTCGCGTACACAATTATTGTACACCTAACATGTACCTAGCCTACCTACATACAACTACTACGAGATCCAACGTACCCATTAAGCGAAGTGTTACTTTTTCCGAAACGTTTCCGCCTTTATTGCTCGCTATGCACAGATAGTCGCCTTCGTCGGTAAAAGCCGCGTATTTTATGATCAATTTTCGATTCCTGTTGTATAATACAACGCGCGACGATTCGTTTGCGTTTATTTGTAGTAGTTTATTATCCTGAATAGGTCAAGTGAGCCGGTTCCAACGAAAACGAACAACAAATAAACGGATTAGAGAAACGCTTAAATTGAATAAGACGGAAGACCTTTACGAAGACGGATCTTCGTGTTACAAACTAACGTACCTTATACCATAACACAGAAGGCGTAGGCGTACCATCGACTTCAATCTTCATTTCAATTCGTTTACCGCTGTTCACCCACAACTGACTGTTGTTGAAATTATTACTCGTAATATTTGGTATCGTCACGCCTGAAAATAAAGTTCATTTCGAATTATGTTAATATCGAGACGACGCGCGTCAAAAACATATTATCGGAGGCGCTCTTCCAACGGTAAGGGGGTACCTATTTTATTTAAAATGTCAAAAAAAAAACCGAAATATTTGCGCTCTTCATTTTTTGTACGAATACCTGCTCTCGCGTATGATATTGGACTCTACTCACTTTTTACGTCCAAAGTTGTAAGTTTTTCGATGGCGTGATCGGTTGACGATGTATTCAATAGGAAGGCCCGACAAATGTAATCTCCGGCATGATTTTTTTGTATGCTTCGAATACGCAACGTTGATCCGTGTGAAAATTCGGTAGTAAAATTTGCAGCCGTAATTCCTGTAACGGAAGAGTTTTCAAAGTTTATTGAGATTGAAAATTTTAGAAAACTGCTATTGTACCGATAATTTTTATTTACCAAGCTCTTTCATTATACTGAATGCAGTCGCTATAAATGTTACTCACCTGGAAGATGTTTGGCAGGCAATTCTTTGGCCGTACTTTTGTACCACGTAACGTTGCCGTGATAAATATACTTAGAAGAGCCGCACGATATTTCTACGTCATCTCCGATCACGATTTCTTTCGGTTCGTTCTTTATTGCAAATCCGTCTTGGAAATCTACGATCAATCGCTTTATTGTTAATTAGGTGTATTCGATAACAAAGTAAGTTTGCATGTGGTTGACAAACTGACAACTGCATATGCAATTGATATCGAAGAAACAAACGACGTGTACAAATTTTAAAGAGAATTTTATAACATACATATTTCAAAAGAACACGCGTTGTACGCACGAAAGGTATAATGGTAGCTAGCTAAATATCTTATCTATCTGCGACATAAAAATAAAACTGCAGAATTGACTGAGCAATTTTCGCTACTAACGTGAAGTACCTTGTAATTAAATACCAATTACTGATCAAGAATGTTATCTCACATCTTTGGGAAAATAATTATACTGGGTAGGTTCAAATTTTAAAGCACTCTTCAAATGATTTTACCTACATGGAATTTTAACGTTTTAGATAGATAACAGGCACTTTTTTAAAATCAATAGATTTTGGTCACTATATGTGATATGTAACAATGTCATACTCAGCTGATACCTGTACCTGATGATGTTTAGGTAGTACGTTTAGAGGTTTAGGTAGCTAGGTACTATGGTACTAACGTCACTCGACCTATATTATCTACTTATTTTGATCGGCTAACCTGAAACCAAATACAATGAAGATGCATTTGCGGAACCTTCGGAATTGCTCGCTTCGCAACGCAGAATTTTACTTCGAGTGGCCACAAAATGGAGCGTAGATTTCATATGATACGGTTTCGAGCTTAAATTCGTTTCTTCAAACTGAGTCATCTGTTTTAAAACAAATTTACCGGTAATTTAGGTACCTGCGCGAATCTAGATTTAATCGAAGCCTAAACAAGAGTGAAAAATGTATTTTACCGAAATGTTTTGAAAAGCGTCGCTTTCGCAAGCCGGATAGTTATCGCAATTTTTAGCCGACCACACGACCCTCGGTAAAGGATATCCCGTCAAGATACATTCGATCGCGTAGGTTTTATTGAACATGTAAAATTCAGCGTAATTCTTCAATTCGATCATCGGCTTGTCTGAAAATGTACATCAGTCGATTATCGATGTCGAATCATGTTCAATTGTCCACGAAACACGCATCGATATAAGCGTAGCAAGTCCGTATATTTTACCTTCGACGACCAAGCTAAAATTCACAATTTCCGTACGGTGAGCATTGAACGCTCTCATCTGGTACATTCCGAAATCCCAAATATTAATACTATTTATTTCGAGCGTAGTCAACGGATCTTTGTTGGTGACCACGTATTTACCATTTGGATCCGTTTTTATCTCCTTGCCTTCCGGATCGAACCTAGTTACAAATTCACATCGATACAATCGATATAATTTACTATGTTTTCATTAATTAGTTCACTCGACATTAATTCAAGTAAGTAGTTTTTGAAAAAGTACCGGACGCATATTTACCAAGTGATGGCGGGCTTCGGATAAGCAGTTACGTTTACAACCCATTTAATCTTTGCTTCTCCAGCTTTAAGAATCAATTCGCGAGATTGTTCGTGGGATACGACAGTTAGAAATGTATCATTTTGATCTAAAGAAAAAAAAACCAATATTAAACGATACTTTGGGTGCACGTTGAGCTGATACTTATTATTATTCTAAATATGTAAAAAATGTAGATTATACCAACCGTGAATGTGTAAAAAATAAGTTTCATTTTTGGACGAATAGCCTTGCACTTCGCATGTGTACGGACCTTGATCGCTTTTTGTCAAGTTTCGGATTGTAAGAGTTCGATAAATAATCTTATGATTCTTATGTTCGTAGACGTTGTTCTCTTCCGGCGCGATTTTCTGCATAAATTTTTTAGCTTAGTAGTGTACCAAATAGGTAGAGTTAGTTTCAACTTCAACATGATATAAGGCGCGTATCTTAATGGGTTTCACCATTTTGGCCAAGTGCCGAGTTGAGATAAATCAATTTCAGCTCAATTTCGAGTCGACTACATAAGTAGGGGTAGGCATGTTTGAGTAAGTAGGTATCTATAGCTAAGGAACCTTAATCGTTATCGATGATTCTCTTCATTTTTGAAAACATTAAAAATTACACCACGCTGTGAATTCGTCTACTTTTGTAAGTAGAGGTAGGTAGGTACTACATTAACTCGATAATACGAAATTCACTTCGTAGGTATACAAATACGTAGCTGACGGACATACTTTTTCAACATCTTTGGTGGGTAATTTCCATTGTAATCCGATACTGTCGCCGCTTGGAACAACTACCGAACAATTCAAAGTCGCGTCATCTCCTTCCGCTAAATTATAAGCGTTCGTAGCGTCTATGTATACATTCGAAACTTCAGTTTCGGCCGCTGAAAGAAAAATCATCATTACAATGTTACCACGCGACAGTTTATTAACCACGTACTAACTAAGTTATTCGACATTTTTGAAACCGGCTTATTCGTTTATCTAACCAAGTACCTACCTACCTAGCTACCTAGCTTGCTACTCAAGTAAATTATAGCATATTTTGATTTAGACCCGTCCGAGTTGATAACTACGTAGGTACCTAACGAGGCATGCAACGTGTTACTCAGTGTCAGTAGTCAGTACCTAACCTATCACCTAGTGCCTAAATCTAAACCTACCTTTGTTTAATTTACCTATTGTAACGTATCGTCTACGAAAAATATAATAAAAGTGATTAAAACTAACACTTACGCTACCTACTCTATCTCAAAAACATTATACATGCCATTATGTAGGTACGGGAAAGTATCTTATATCTACGTACCTCATTACTCGAGAAGTCGATTATTTAGAATATCTTACTCGTACATTTATTATTAGATCAATAGAAATACCTAAGTGTGAATTTGTACGCCAACGCTACCTAGTTAGTAGCCACTACTACATCGTACCTAGACTCACTTACATAATCAGAGTCAGGACATAAGTAAGCACGACGTATACGAGTAAGTATTTAAACGTTTAAAAAATTTTCAAGTTGTACGAAATTTTACAGCTACCCCCTATGGGTGGACAGCATCGGTCAGTTCGTACCTCGCAATACTTTTTGTTTTGAAATCTGAAGGATCGAAGTGAGGCGTAATTCAGTAAAGGCATAGCCGAGACACCAACAGATACTACATCGCTAGACTTTAATCCTCATTTCTTTCCACTTCTGTTTGCTGAATGAGAGCGGTTGCTATACAAATTTTGGTACTTTTTCCATTCATCTGACTCGAAAATCAACTTTTTTCGCGATTTCAAGCTCTCTACACACCTCATTTACTAAATTTTGAATACGACCAAATTTAACTACCGGCACGATGATGTTTCAGTTCCAAACAACACAAATACCTGACTCGTATGAAAATATTTTTGAAGACTTTTTGTAAATTTTGTCGAATATTCCTGTTCTGCAGCTTTTTCACACGTTGTTAGAGTGTACTCGATGGCTTTTTTGCTTTTTCTTACTACGAGACGAACCAAATCCAAACATTAGGAACAAAATTATGGCCTTTGTTTTTTTTTTTTTTTTTTTTTTTTTTCCTTTTTTTTTTTTTTTTTTTTTTTTTGACAATCAATCACTTTTTTGTCATTAAAATGAAAATCAAATAAAAGTTTGAATCCGTATTTATACTTTTATTTGAATAGTGCGAATACAAAGTACTAGATGTACCATCCGCCGCCGCACCCACAGACGATACGAATTTCGGCTTAATAATCGATTATGGAAATGCAGCGCGGTGGCGCTCGTATTACGCCCCATCCGCCGGTTTCGATGTTGAATAAATTACAAATTCCCATCACCGAAAACAAACACTTATTAAGAAACAAACTCACGATTAACGATAATTTGAATCGCGTAAGGCGGCGATTCGTTTTCGTTGTACCAAGCTGTACAAGTAAAAAAATTCGAATCAGTCACTCCCCCAATGTTTGCCATAACGTATCCGACTTTTGGATCGTATTTCAAATCCGTGATCTGTAAAAATTATTTAAGCGCATGATTACAAAAGAAACGAGCTTAGTTATTACAATGTTATTAGGTTTCATTACACATTTCATGTCAGATCGTCCCCGTCTTGACTTCGGGGTCGGCGATATTTTGCAAATCTTTCGTATGTAGTAGTAGACTGCTATGGAAAAACATTAACGGCGCAAACCGCCTAAAAATCGTAAATTTCAAACGTCGGTTTCTTGGCAATGGTACATCGCATCGTAGGAGATTCAAATTTTCTTTAAATCGTAGAACAGTTAAAGCACTTTGTGAAAATAATTTAGGAATCAGCGTTGCTATTTTTTTAATTATCAAAAATTAGCTGTAAAAATTGAAAGTTGTTGCTTTTCTACGAAGTGCGCATTCAAAAATTCTGAAAAAGATATACATTATATTGTACATCTTTCTACGCTTATTAACATATCCGAAAATTGACACGGCGTTTTTTCTTAAACGTAAGAAAAAAATTTCAATGTTCCATAGAAAACGTAATCTCTCATTTTCGACGTTGAAATGCGGTGAAATATTTGTAGAGTATATTCTACTGGTTTTTGGTGGTTTTTCGGAAATTTTGTCGTCGCACCAGTAGATACAGGATGAAATAATTTTTTTTTTATCACACAATATACACCAATGAGGGAAAAAATTCTTCGCATAATCTCACACCTTCAAACTTGGAATACAAAATTTGACTCACGTTTAAGAAAAAACGCCATCTGAATTTCGGATACGTTAATTAGAGTAGAAACACGTGCAATATATATATTTTTTTTTAAAAAGAATTTTTGGGTGTGGACTTTGTAGAAAAGCATCAACTTTCAGTTTTTACAGCTGATTTTTCATAATTAAGAAATGGCAACGCTGATTCCTAAATTATTTTCACAAAGTGCTTCAACTGTTCTACGATTTGAAAAGAATTCGAATCTCCTACGATCTGCCATTGTCGAGAAATCCACGTTTGAAATTCACAATTTTTAGGCTCGTGTCAAAATTTGCTAGAGAGCTGCGGTTTGCGCCGTTAGGGTTTTTTCATCGTAGTCTACTATTACTATGAAAAATTTGCAACAAAATCACCGACCCCGAAGTCAAAACGTGGACGCCCTGACATGCAATGACCCTTTAACTAGTTTCTAATACGTCAGTTTAAAGTAGAAGGGTAGCAGTCGATGGGCCACGGCCACAGTCGCGAGACGCCAGTTGTTTGGTGATGGACAAAGGGGGGGGGGTGCGAACAACCAGAATAAGTAATCTGTTTTATCGCTGCAGAATGACAATTTGTACTCGTTTGGCGTATCTGCATAGTGTACGATTAAAAGCTGGCGAATTACCGCCATACCAATCTCAAGTACATACCTACGTAAAATGTAGACGTAGGTCTAGATACTACGTAGGTTCGGTACGAGCGATGGTATCCTCAGCTACAGCTACCTAGTAACAGCAGTCTACGCTGTTCGTAATTTAACGAATGCGTACATTACATATATGTATATTTCTGAACTACGCTTACGAAGGAAGGAAGGAAGGAAGGAAAAATTACTCGTCCTAAATAAATAGCTGGATATAAGTAGGTAAGATACAAGTACCTATACGTATAGATATAAGGTGGTAAGTAAATGAATATTGGTTAAGTAAGCGTGAAAACCCAACGCAATCCAGCCGAAAAGCCCCTCATCGCGTCATCGTCCCAGACGACCAGCTAGGTAAGGTACCTATTACCTAATCGTAAAGGAGAAGGTGAAAAACGAGGTACCTACGAGTAAAATAAATACCTACATCGTGTACACTGGTCCGAGTGTTACATCCTCGCATAAAGCGTCATGCAAATTTAAATAAGCTAGTATACTAGCATCGCCAACAGTTCGCGCTACAATCGTAGCCATATTTCAAAGTTACATATTTATACTTTAGCGGCGTGGCGTGGCGTGGCGTGGCGTGGTGGCCACACTTCTCCGCCTTGTACTAGCTTTCTATTTTATAAAATGTATCGTTTATCGTACATATCATATACCTACACCTTACAGCGTATTTTATCCTAACATCTACCTACCTACCAATACCAACGTCTGATTTATACGTCTAAAATACTCGCTAAGTAAAGATAGCTTTAGACCTTCTGCCTAGCTACCTGCTAGTATTAAGTATTTCAAGCGCTTTGAAAAATCTGTTCATATACAGGCATCTGCGAGTAATTCGGATAGTAATGCCGGTCAAACCAACTCATCGCCACTATGCCATAGATAACAGAAAATTAATTTTTGTCTCGATGCTACAAGCCGAACAACTCGAAGACCGCGTATAATCACAGTTTCAGGTAATAACCACGTATAGGTATAGTTCGTATCTACGTGTAGGTGTACGTGGTATTGGCGAGCAAGGGTACCCACGAGTGTAATTAAATTTCCACAAGACACACGTAGGTACAGGTTAACTAAAGTATAAGGCCTATCGTAAAAATCGTCCAGATATAAGTTTTTTTTTTTTGTGAAATCGGCCTGATCTAAGTAGTGGCGCATACAACTATTTGTGTCCCTTCTGTGTAATAAAATTGCACTTGTACTTCCGTAAACAATTTGCGTTACGTACATGTTGAAATTCTCGCTGTTCTGCGATATCGCGAAGAAAAAAAAAAAAACGAAAGAATAAAACGGTTTATAAATTTTTATCGCGTCGTTTAACAAAATATCTATAATGCCTAACTACGTATAACGATGAAAAAGGGATGTAAATTTATGGTTTCGTAGTTTCAACATATTTTTGGATGTATCCATATAGTTCCTTTTATTTTTCATTATTATTATTATGATTATTTTTTTTTTTTTTTTTTTGAAGTTCTAACTTCTAACCATAACTTGGTTTGGCTACGGTAATCGTCCAAAAAATTTGGAAAATTAATTTTGTATAAGCGGAACGTGCTTCCTTTATCGACTGCACGTCATTTACAATTTAACGTTTTATTCTAGACGAAGGGAGAACCGAGAGAGATCCGAAAGCAGGTACTCTTAACATTTAGAAAATATCTTACGTTTATTTTGTCGCCATACAACACGATCACCGATCACTTTGTACGCGCTACTGCGAAGAAAAAAAGAAAGCAAAAATGTACAATGTGTGCGACCTAACTAAGGCCTTACTACATACGTATCGTTAACTTATTTTACCTGCGTATGTAAACCTACTCCTATCCTATGTAGTATGTACAAATATGTAGAAGTACTGTAGCGAACAAATTATCATGATCTTACGAGAAAAATCAAAGGCCATGCTCCTACAACATTTAAAGTGATGAGTAACGTTGGTGTATTCTCCACAGCATTCCCAATGTATTGCGGTAAAGTTTCGGCTGAAATTTTGCACAAAAAAACCTTGGTATATGCTATACGCGACGTAGCCGTTGTTTGACATATTTAGCTGTATTCGTTAAAACAAAACAAAACAAAAGCGTAAGCAGATTAAGTGGCTCACATTAGTATATGTACTATATACTCTGTATATACAGATACACTGTAGGCCTACACGTACAGTAAATAGTACTCTGGCGCAGCTTTAGCTGACGAATATCGCGCCTACAACGGACGCGAGCGAACGAAATGCGTAATTTTTCATCTTATATATATATTCTTCAGACATCTACGACCATTTACAATTTTACGTCGACTAAGTATAAGCGACCAGCTTAAGAAAAATACGCGTGAAATTAGCTACCCCTCCCTCTCCTTTCTTGACCTTATTCATTCTTTACGAGTGCTCTGACGATGCGACGTATCTATTCAACTTTCATACTTTTCGCAGGGATCGATGTTAAAGGCAGATATACGAGTATACCTACTTCTTATACACATACACATATATGCGATATAACGTCTAACTAAGTAAGCATATTATAAAAACTACTAAACAAAAATCTCGAAATACTGTCTAGATTTGAGAATTTTTTAGTGAGACGCGGTCGGTATACGAGTACAAGATCTATTTTGTGCCTATTTGTTGAAGAAGCGGAACTCGTGCGTGCCGGGTATTTTGTCGTATGAATCTGATCGTGCGGATGTTTTTGACTTTTTGCGTCTATCGGCGCGCTGCGAAAACAAAAATCAACGAACGCCTAGATTAGGGTGGGTCGAAAAAAAACGATTATTTTTTTTTCACTTGGTACCCTGAAAAACTGGTTGGTAGACACCTCAAAAAATTCTCTCCACGTATGAGCTCTTAATTTTAATAGGAACGTCCTGCACCTTTCAGATTTC